>CAUYQU010019924.1:0-25506 GCA_963574635.1 Cheracebus regulus
GAAGTTTCTTACTAGATAGCCATCAGCATCATTATCATCGTGCGTCTTTGGGAAAGGGAGAACGGAGGGCAACGCTCTGTCCCAGCCTCTTAGGAGTCAAGAGGGAAGGGGACGGGAGCTGCTGACCCCTGAGGGCTTCCCCACGGGGCTCTGGCTGGGCTGGGCTGCTCGGCTGTGTTGTCTCACAGCTTATGGTTCACAGCTCCCCAGGACCTGAGGATCATGACTATCATAGGACAGAAGAGGAAGCTCAGAAAGATTGTGTAACTAGCTTTAGGATTTAGTTTCAACCTTAGAGTTAGGCTTTCCCTCCTCTTGAGTATAAATTGAAATTATAATAACAGCCAGTCAAGGCTTTCTAAACTAAGCATATTCACAGCAACATTGATTATAATAACCAAAAGCAAAACAAGAGAAAAAAGTAAAAATTTTATTGTCCAGAAATAGAAGATTATTGAAGGCCATTATTGCATATCTACATGATGAAATGTATTGTAACGAATGAAATTTATGTTTTTGAAGACTGCTTGATGGCCTAAGGAAATGTACATGGTATAATGTGAATAAAACTCAATGCAGAATCTGATCAGTAAATTAACAAAATTTTCAAACTAAACATTTAGAATAAATTCTAATGTTATAAACCAAGTAGATTTTATATGTGCATCAATAACAGTGGAGCTAGATTTTATTTTTTCTCTATTTTCCAGGAATATTTTATAAACTTTTCAATTATGTTTTAAAATCATAAAATAAATGAACATCCTTACGAGTAAAAATATAATAAAAGCACAGAGCAGCCCTGAGGTGTGATGTGTAACTGTCTTTTCAGCTGGGACATTTTTAAGCTTCACAAACTCTGTCTTCTTCTTTGGGATGCCCCAGGGCAGGGACCCATCTCCTCTTTGTCTTGGCAGCACCAGAAACATATCATGGCTCAATAAATAATTGATAAAAACAATTGATAACTCCCTGAAAGCAGCCTGTTCACTGCGGGTGGTCTGCTAACTCCTCAAGGCATTCTCTTAAGTGCACTTCATTTGTTTTGATTTTTTTTTCAACTTAAATGGATGAGAATTAAAGTCAGGAGAGAGGAGCTGTTGGCTCTTGGGAAAAAATAAAAATAAATGAGTGAGTGCAGTCCCTGCAGGGTCACAGCGTGGGGCCTGGATCTAGTCACCTGCTGTGTCTGAAAGTCCATTTTTTTCCCAGTTGATCACTAAGGCACTATTGTTATACCTGTCCCCGACTCCCACGAGGTAACTTTTGAGTCTGGAGGACAAGCAGTAGCCATTGAACCAGCAACTGCATGATGTGCTGGAGGTGAGGCTTGTTCTAAAGGACGATAGAGCTGAAGGGCAGGGCCATGTCAGGTGAGCGAGCCCTGGGAAGAGCCCCCCAAGCAGAGGCACAGCAGGTGCACAGGCCCTGGGGCAGGGGCAGGAGAGAACTTGGTGATCCTGGGTGAAGAACAGCAGGGAGGTGGGTGTGGCTGGAACCATATGAAGAGAGGGAGGTGAGAGGAGATGAGGTCACAGGAGAGGGCGTGGAGTGAAGCAGTGAGAGGTGACCTTCAGGCTGTGGTCACTCTCTCCAGGTGGGCAGGCTCCGGCAGAGAGCCGGGCTCTCAGGGGTGGTCCTAGGGGCAGCAGCATCCGCACCCTGGGACCCTGCTGGGAAAGCCAGCTCTCAGCTCTGCTGAGACCTCCTGAATTGGAACCCCAGGGCGGGCTTGGCTGTTGGAGTTTTAACAAGGCCTCCAGAGGATTCTGACACTACAGTCTGAGAAACACAGCAGAGCTGGGACCCCTGGCTCCAGTTTTCACCAGGAGACAGGAGGAGTCTGAGCGGAAGAGTAGGAGGGGCTGGGGTCCCCACCAGGAGTGCCCCAGGAGGATGCCACACAGGGCGGGCATTTGTTCCTCCTGGGAATGTTCTCTAAGGAGAGAAACTAGTTTTTGGAAAGGCCAAATCTTTCACCCAAGGACACACAGCACGTGAGTGGCACAGAGAACGTTCCTTGGACAGGGAAGCAGCTCTCTGGGCTGCCTGGTATTGGAGATGCTGGGGGTCGAGTGCCCCAGGAGCAGCCCTGCGCCCGTGACTGAGGGGTGGTGAATAAACACCCCAGCTCTCCCTGTGTCTGAGTGACTCTGAGGGGCGTCCTGTACACAGATCCCAGGCTGCTCAGCAGGATCGAGTCGGAAAGGGGGTTGCAGGACAGGAAATGGCATGACTAGAGGTGGGAGAACCTTAGCATATGCAAGGCACTGTGTAATTCCAGCGGGCTGCAGTGTAAGCTTGTGGAAAGGAGAAGGGAGAGTGGAGTGAGGTGGAAAGTGACTGATGAAATGTATGTCTCCCCAGGAACATTGGCCATGGATAAGCCCCGAGCGAAGGGACTTAGGAAGCCTCTCCCACTTGGTGTTCACCTTCAGATACCCAAAATGCTTGCCAAGAAGGAAGAGTCACTTTCTGTCCTCTGCCATCAGGAGCACAGAAGGGTGAAGCTGGGCACACACAGAGAAGCATCTCATGGTGTCTGCGGTGGCTGCAGCGCTCTCCTGGGCAGGACATGCTCAAAGGTGAACATGACTTGGGAAAGCAACTGTGAGTAAAGCCCCCAGTCCTGGTCCTGGACTCATTGCATCAGGGACCCCAAGGTGCTAAACATGACTCTGGATTGTAGAAAGGCTTTTCCAACCTGCAAAGAAGCATCCAGGGAGAATGTCTAATTAAAGATGTGCTATCTCTCCTCTTTCTTCAACTTTCTCATCACCCTCAGTGTCCTCACAGCAGCTTCCCCTTGTCCTGTGACAAATCTGGAGCGATGTGCTTTGGGTGGGAGACAGAGTGACATGGGAGACCCTGAGTTCCTCTTGTCTCTGCCTGTATTTCCCTCCTTCCTCCCTCGTTCAAGGAGGTAACCAGGTGTGGCAACCCCTCCTGGCAGGTATAGTCACAGGACAGCAGCAGAAGCTATTTGAGAAAGACTTAGCTTCATTGGAGCGAGGGGCGGGGCAGAGAGGGAAAGAGAGGAGATGAAGAATGGAAAGGCGCAATGTTCACCAGGTCCTGGGGATGGGCTGGACTGCAGAGGGCGGCTGTGGGGTCCCACACCTGCAGAGGGAAGTCCCTGGATCCCACAGGTGGCCGACCTGCTGACCGGAGATGTGAGCCCAGTTTCCTCTTTTGTAAAATCAGGTGTAGCCTATGGCTTTCAAACCTGGCTGTATGTTAGTGACACCTGGGAAGGTTTAAAGATTCCTGATGCCCACGTTGGACCCCAGATGTATCAGATCAGATCATCTGGGTGCAGTAACTTTAGTGTCCCTCAGGTGACTCAAATATGCAGCCAAGATGGAGAGCACTGACCTAAGCTAAGTCCTATTTATGAGAATTTTGAGAACATGAAACAGAGCAGGCAGGATACTAAGAAATCACCTGACCCAACTCCTACCATTCAGAAGAAACTAGTTTTCGGAAAGGCCAACTCTTTCACCCAAGGACACACAGCATGTGAGTGGCAGAGCCATTTCCAATACTCCTTCCATCTCTCCATCTCCCTGGAAGACCTGCTTGAAGCTCTCAACTTCACAGGAAGGTCTGAAAGGCCCACATGGGACCCCTGACTTCCAGGAAGAAGCCCTGACCTCCCGCCGGCGGCTCAATGAGTCACTCTGTTGCTGTGACCCTGAGGCCTCTCCTTGAAGAAAAATTCCAGGAAGCTTGAAATGCTCTCCCAAATGCAGAAAAGGAAGCTGTGCCTGGAAATTGAAGAAGATTGCACAATGGATACAAATATTTGGGTTTTGTGGCTTCTTCCCCTCCCCCAAAATAAACATGGCAGAATTGCTTCTCACTGAAAGGGCGTCTGGGTTTCATAAACAGATCATAAAGAGGCAACCGAAGACCCAGAACAGCCCAAAATCAGCATCTGTCCCTGCCATCTGGTTCCACCTCCATCCTCCTTGGTCTCTCATCCAGGCTCACAACACAGGGAAGCGCTCTTGCCTTTGTCTGTTGGCTCCTCCCACAGGCAGAGGGTGAATCTGATTGGTGGGAAGATAAGACTCTGGTTCCATCCAGTGGGCGGGGCTGATATGCAAATGACCAAAAGAGTTAGGATGCTTTTGGCACTAAGTAACGGAATATGCAGCTAAAAATGGCTTATTTTCTTGCTACCTAAAATGGGGTCCATGAACCAGCAATATCAGTTCATTAGAAATGCAGAATCTCAGGTATGCCCAACACTTACTGAATTGGAATCTGCTTTTCTTTTTTTTAACAAGATTACCCAGGTGCTTCATATGCACATTAAAAATTTTAATTACTTAAAGTCAAATTTATTTTGTTTAAGCTTTCTACCTACCTAAAAATCTAATTATATATTAATTCCAAAGCCTCCCCAACCCCCACTACGTTTTCCTGTTTGAAAAAAAAAATCACAATACCAAAAGGAATTGATTTCTAATGTGTAATATATTTTATTTAACTGCCTTTGTGCAGTTCAGAAAATGGGTTACCCACATTAATTCCTGGATCCACAAAAGATTTAGTGCAATTTGGTTAAATAATTTTAGATTCACACGTGATTGTAAGAAACATGAAAAATCTCACATGCACTTCACTCATTTCCCTCCAATAATACCTCCTTACCTAATTGTAGTAAAATTTCACAACCAGAAAACTGACTTTGATACAATTAATCTGTCTGACTCAGGTTTCACCAGTTTTATGTGCACTAATTAGTGTGTATTTAGTTCTGGTATGACCACCACCATTAAGATTTAAAACAGTTCCTTCCTAAGCATTCCTCACTCTGTCCTTTCATAAATTGTTCCATGGAGAGCAGGTCTATGCAAACCTATCCCCAAAGTCCCAGCGAGCTGAGAGGCTGAAGAAAGAGGCTGACAAATCCAGCTTCTATGAAAGAAACATTTAGTAGGAATGTACTAAAGTGATATTTCAGGTGGCTGCCAGACTGTAGATCCCTGCACTTGCCCTCCAGAAAATATCTGTTGATAGAAAGCCTTTGTTTTTGTAAAATATGTGCAACTAGTCACACAACAGATTGTGACACCTGTGACCACTAAGGAGGTTAGATAAACGTCTTTATGAGGGGTTATCCATGCTATATGCACTGTTTCTTGATGAAGTTTAGTTACACTATGGGAACATCTTAGAAAGCAAGAGTCAAACACCAGTCATCATGGTGGTTTTGCTTCAAAATGGTGTCACTCTTGTCACACAAAATGTTGTTTTCCTACATAGCTATACCCTTCTCCTTTTTTCCATGCCTGGAAACCACTATTCCACTCTCCATTTTGATACTGGTCTGGTGTGGTGGCTCACACCTGTAATCCCAGCACTTTGGGAGGCCGAGGTGGCCAGATCACTTGAGGTCAGGAGTTCGAGACCAGCCTGGCCAACAGGGTGAACCCCTGTCTCTACTAAAAATACAAAGATTCACCAGGCGTGATGGCAGGTGCCTGTAACCCCAGCTATTTGGGAGGCTGAGGCAGGAGAATAGCTTGAATCTGGGAGGTGGAGGTTGCAATGAGCTGAGATTGCATCACTGCACTGCAGCCTGGGCTATAGAACAAAACTCAGGCTCAAAAAAAAAAAAAAAAAAAAAAGAATGCTGTATAAGTGAGATTATACATGTAGTGCATAATCTTTTGAGACTGGCTTTTTTTCCACTGAGCTTAATTCCCTGGAGATTCATCCATGCCATTACATGTATTAATAGTTTGCTCCTTTTCATTGCTGAATAGTATTTCATAGTATAGATGCACCAGTTTATTTACCCCATTCATTGAAGGACATTTGGATTGTTTTCCAGTTTTTCACTATTATCAGTAAGTTGCTATGATTATTGGTATATAAGTTTTTGTCTGAATGCAACTTTTCATTTCTCTGGAACAAATGCCCAAGAGTGCAAATGCTGGGTTATATGGTAAGTGCATGTCTAGTTTTTGGAAGAAACTGCTGAACTCTTTTCCAGAGCATCTATATATCATCAATATATTGTATGAACAATCAGATTTTTCTGTACCTTGCCATCACTTACTATTATCACTATTTTTTATTTTAGCTACTTTCATGTGGGTGTCTAGTGATTTTAATTTGCATTTTCCTTATGGCTAATAACGCTGAACATCTTTTTGTGTACTTATTTGCCATTCATATATCACCACTGGTGAAATGTCTGTTCATGTCTTTTGCCCATTTTCTAAATGAATTTTTTTTTTACTGTTGAGTTTTGAGAATTCTTTATATTATTCTAGGTATTCAATCCTCTGTGGGATATGTGGTTTGAAAATATTTTCTCCCAGTATGTAGCTTGTCTTTTCATCCTCTTCACAAGGCCTTTCTCAGTGCAAAAGTTTTATATTTTGTCGAGGTCCAATTGATCATTTTTTCCTTCTGTGCATTGTGTTTTCTGTGTCAAGTCTAAGAATTCTTCTAGCCTTGCATCCTGAAGATTTTTTTCCTACGTATTTTGTTTTAAAGTTTTATACTTTTACATGTTACATTATGAGTTCACAATCCATTTTTGAGTTAATTTTTGTATACTGCATGACAGGGTGTGATTATTTTTTTGTCTATAGATGTCCAATTTTTCTGACACTATTTGTTGAAAGACTATTGAATATTAAATTTTGAGGAGTACTGGCTTAAATTACAAAGGCTTTTGATTTTTCTTTTAAACTCACTTAACAAGACATTTATTGGAAGGAACGGGATAAGTAGTAGGAAAATTAAACGTGAAAAGCCAGATTCAGTGGGCTTGGGGGCATCAGGGCAGCTCCTGGGTCCTCTGTGTCGCCATCATGGTGAATCCACTTGTGTCACTGTTCACGATTCAGGTCCCTGGAGGAGGATGGGATGGTCCTGTCTTGGGCATGTGTTACACCCTGGAGTGGGGGAATGTGTTGTAGTTTGACTGAAAGTCCTTCCTGACCACATAGACAGGGATGGGGAGTTTCTCAGCAGAAGCCCAAGTATTTGCTCAGGCCTGGAGAGCAAACAACCACACACCCTCCACACATCTTCACCTGCACGAACACCCCTCCAGTCGTACCAGCCTGCTCACTGCCCCTCAAACATCTTTCCCTCCCATCCTTGCTTGTGCTGGGACCCCCCCTGGAAGGCTTCCCTCTCCTGTCTGCTCTTCTAACTTTCACCGTCCTTCAAGACTCAGATTAAACCACCCTCCTCCCCTAATAAGCACCAGCCATCACTGCTGCTGTCTCGAGGTTTCTGAACCTCAGCACTATTGACATTTTGGGCTGGGTAATCTCTGTTGTGGGACTGTCCTGCACATTGTAGGATGCTTAGCAGTATCTCTGGCTGCTACTCAGTAAATGCCAGTTACGCCCTTACCCAATCAAGACAAACAAAACTGTGTCCAGACATTAGCAAGTGCACCCGGAGGGAAAAATTGCCCCGGTTGAGAGTCACGCCTTTTCTGAACCTGAGTCACTAAGATTTACTGCCATAGCAACTTAATTACATGGTAATGTTTACTTAACTTCTCACTGCTGCTTATTGCTTTGGCAGACTGTAGCCAGCCAGAGAGCAGCCAGGTTAACCCTTACCCTGGCCCCGCACTAAGTTGTCTCCCGCGCTGCATAGAGTTGGCTCAGTGCACAGGGAGCATGGCAGGATGCACATTTGGGCTTGATGGCCTTGAAGCCTCTGCTAGACTGGAAGGTGCATAGCTTGGTACCACATCTGGCTGCAACATCTTGTTCCTGAGGCAGGATGGTGCTTGTGTACTGAAGACAGTCTTGCTGGCTGCAGTGAAGGACAGATTCCTCAGTGGATCCAGTGGGAACCAAAGCCTGCTGTGACCTTCCAATAATGACAGCCATCTGCTCCACCTCTGGGCTCAGGCATGCCTCACAGGAGCTCTCTACATGTGCTGTCTCATCCACAATGAATTTGGTATCAGTGTCTGGTTTTTAGAGATTCGGAAACTGAGGCCAGAGCATTCTAATGTCCTAAGCACATTCATGGTGAGTTGGAGCAGAGCTGGCTTTTGCCTGAGGGGTGTGAGTCTAGGCACAGTGCTCACAGCATGATTCTCCTAGGCCCACTGTCTCCTTGAGCGCCCCTCATGTAACTTGTAGGAAATGAAAGCATTTCCCAGCCTTTGCCTGTGTCCAACGTTAACTCATCTGTTTAGCACAAAGCCTTTATTAAATGAGAGTTACTGATTTAGTGGATACACTTCTCTACTCTGTCATCTCGACAGTGATAAGATCTTCATTTTGCTCACTTCTGGATCACACAATCTAGCAGAATTCTTGATGCATGGCAGGAAGTCATCATTATTTGCCTCATTTAATTGAATTATATTATGTTTCTGTGTACACTTCATCACACCTAACAGTGTTCTTCACAAAGTAATTGTTAAAGGATACTTTTCAAAGGGCTAAATATTTGATCAATCAATAGGTTTTTAATTGAGTATCCTTATAAGTGAATACCATAAAGTGACTATAAATGTGTTTTTATTACTGTGTGTTGATTACCTGGATTAAATGTTTCTTTAAGCCTCAGAGTGCATGATGATTCAGTTCTTCTGATTTTAAGCTCAGATCTATTCGGTGACAAGATACGCAGGTCTGGAAGCCTCTGAAATTTATAATGTGGATGATGGGAATCTATAATGCTGGTGGCCAATTTTGAAAATTGTTATGGAAATTTATATTCATTAGAAATGATGGCAAGTTCTGGAATGGGATTCTGCAGAGTCAATTTAAAGTAATTTGTTTCAAGGAGATAACTGAGGAAGCAGTAGAGATACTAACCTGGATGTGACACCCTGAGAGACCAAACTCAGCTTGATGAATGGAGCCAAACCAGGAAAGGACAGTGAGCCTGTCCCAGAGGGACCACCTGTTTTCTGACAATTGGCAATGTTATCTGTTAACTAGAAATCTGTTATGGGACAAGGAGAAGATTGCCTGCAGCCCTTGGAGAATAAGACAGTTGTCCTCTGGCTTTTATATAATATGCTTCTAAGCAATGTTTTAGGATTTATCAGTGGTGAGATCCTTGGATATTTAATCATGTCTCCCCGAGGGCTATGACATGGTAGTGATGGGAAATAGAGCTGGGGCAGGAGAAGAAAAGCTGGGATGTAGCTTTTACCCTAAGCACATTCTCCGAAAATGGTACCTTTGCAATGATCTATTTGAATAATATGTTGACGTGGGCAGTATTAAGACAATAATCAGAAGAATTTCAAGAAAGCATTCTGAAATACACAAGTGCAGCTTAAATGGCCAGAATGTGAGACTACCAGTTGAAGGGTCCAAGGTGAAGAGTCTATGTGGAAGTATGCTCTCTCACCTGCCCCTCAAATGGCTCAGACTCCATCCAGACCCACCCCAAGTCCACCGCTCCAGGGGTAGGTCCAGCCTCTGACTCTGAGACTTACAAGGTGGGAGTGTGGGAGTACAGGAACTATTCCCCTCTCCGGAGGAGGAGGAAGCCTCAGGGCTGCAAGAGCTGCAGGCACATTCTTCTCTGGTTTTCTGCTGTGGGATTCATGCTACAGCCTGCGTGACTTTCAGAGCCAGAGTTTGGAATTGCTTATCCTACGCTGAGGGTTTCTTTTGCCAAGGGTTGTGTCTCCTGCTGGGAGTGCAAATGCATCTACATCACCTTCCAGGCAGGGAGGGAGAGGATTAAAAGAAGGGCACCAGCAAATCACTTTATGCAAGCAACAAAACCACACATACACCCAAAAGCCCTTGAAAATGGGACTGAATGACACGCCCACATTACAGACAAATGCTATTTTCAGAAGTCTCATTTCTTCGCCAGAGAGATCGGCCAACTTGGACTCTTGTTACCATCATATTCGGCACTAGGTATCTGCCATGCTGTACAACCATTCTCAAGTTCGTGTGCAGCTGGCTCTGTAAGGGGGAGCTGAGTCGGTTTGAAAAGCTCTAATTACAGGGTTTAGTGATTTTCTTTGTAAAGGGGATTTTTAAGTTTAGAGACAAAGTGACTGTAGGTACAAACAGATGCAAAGCTTCAAAAAGTAATTTATTTTTCATTCTATGCCTCTATTTACCCAAAAAACAACCCTCCACCTCACCCCAACCCCAGCCAAAAATTGTGACAGAGGAGGTTGAAGAAGTTGCACAATATTTTCTTTAGGCTTCGAGAGTAAAGATCTCCCTAGGTAGCATGTCAATTCCAAATTACAGTCTTTCCAATTGAAAAGACTGTAGGGATTCTTTGTCTCAGGACTAAGGGATTTTTTGTCTCAGGACTAAGAAAATTAAGGAGCATGGACACAAAGGTGAGGTTGCAGCAAAAGTTTAATAAGTAAAAGAAGAAAGCTCTCTGCCACGGAGAAGGGGCCTGAAAGAGGGTTGCTGTTTTAACAGTTGAATGCAAAGGCTTTTATAAGAAACTGATGAGGGTTGGGCATCTCATTGCATAAGACTCGAATTTCTGGTAGCTCCACCCCATCCTCCTAATGCACATGTGGCCCCTTAGCTTGAGTTGCTCCATATTGTTTGTTCTTCTTACTGTGCCTGTGTGAGGGGATGGAGTTTTGCATTGTGGGCATGTCTGGGCAAGTCACCCGTGTAAACTTTTTTGTCTGTGCAGCTGGGAGCATGTCTCAGGCAGTCCCCCCTGTGCAAGTTCCCTTATCTGTGACTGAAGCTTGAGTTCTCAGGCTGTTCTTTTGTTTGAAAGAATTCAGCCAAGGACCCACCCTAACTGCCTGCCTGTTTTCTTCCTTTCACCTTTCTCATGAATTGCTCTTCGAAACTCACCATTGAAGAGTCTCATGGAATATTGACATATAAGGGGCCCTTGGAGTTGCCCTGTTGTTGGAGTGGGTACCTTGGTGAGTGAGGTCCTGCAGGGAGGCTGGGCTAGGATCCCCTGCTCTCGGCATCAGGACAGGACTCCTCTGGTCTGTCTGGGGTCCTTCCTGGTTGTTACCCTGATTTCTGGGCCTCTCTTGTGACAGGGATCTTTTTATACAGATGATTTTCTTGCTGGATGTCATCCTAGCCACCTATTTTTGTGCAACAGTTTAGAAGCCCCATACTAAAAAGTAAAAAAAAAAAACTTAACTTTTTAGAAGTGGACTAATCTGTACCTCAAATTGTCAACACACATTGTGATGGTGAAGGCATGAGGGTCTCCAGGAAGTGGATTATACCCTAGATCCCTCTTTTCTAGAGAAGTTCATGGTGTATGTGTGTGCATGTGTCTATGTGCACTGGGGTGTGTGCCTGTGAACACATGTGCTGGGTGTGTGTGTGTATGCCCATGTGTACATATGTGGAGGCCAGAGCAGCTCCATTTTGGAAGCTAATCCACCATGTTGGCTTCGGATTAATCCAAATTTCAAAAAGATGTCTAAGATTTCCAGTTTATCTGTTGTTGCTTGTGTAAGAGCAGGTACTTACTGTAAATCCTGCCCTTAGTTCAAACAACTTTGATGCTGTCTTACTTCAATAGTTCTACACATCCCTTCTGAATCACCCCTTCCTTATGGGTGTATGGGGTAATGGTGTGGGGAACCACCACCTTGTCTTGCCTCCAACTGGAAGACAGACATGGCTTTTGTTTGTACATTCCTGTCAAATATTTGTTTCTAAGAAACTGGATTTGTCAGCCTCTGTGTTCAGCCTTTCAACTTCCTCAGAATTTTGAAGGTAGGCTTGCAAACCAAACATTCTTTGGGTTCGTATAAATGTACAGTGACATATGTTCATCTTTACAATGTCATACAGAGTATTTTCACTGCCCTAAAAATCCTTTGTGCTCCACCTGTTCATTGCTCCCTTTCCCCAGTCCCTGGCAACCACTAATCTTCTGATCTTCTGTCATAGTTTTGCCTTTTCTAGAATGTCATGTGGTTGGAATTGATAGTACGTGGCCTTTCAGACTGGTTTCTTTCTTTTAGCCATATGCATTTAGGGTTCTTGTATTTTCATGTCTTGATTGCTCATTTCTTTTTACTGCTGAATAATATTCCATTTTCTGGATTTATCACAGTTTATTTGTCCGTTTGCCTACTGTAGGACATCTTGGTTGCTTGCAAGTTTTGGTAACTATGAATGAAGCTGCTGTAAATATCTATATGCAGGTTTTTGTGTGTGTGTGGACATGAATTTTTAACTCATTTGGGTAAATACCAAGGAGCGTGATTGCTGATGGATTGTACGGTAAGAGTAGGTTTAGTTTCGCAAGAAACTGACATATTGTCTTCCACAGTAGCTGTACCATTTTGCATTCCCACCAGCAGCAAATTAGAGCTCTTGTTGCTCCACATCCTTATCAGCATTTGGATTTTCTCTATTTTCATAGGTGTGTACTGGTGTCTAATTTTTCTTTTCTTTTCTTTCTTTCTTTCTTTTTTTTTTTAATAGAGATGAGGCCTCCCTACATTGCCCAGGCTGGTCTCAAACTCCTGGGCTCAAGGAATCCTCCCATCTCCACCTCCCAAAGTGTTGGAATTATAGGCATGAGCCACCGGGGCCAGTCTCACTGTTTTAATTTGCATTTTCCTAATTACATATTGCAGCAGGCATCTTTTCATATGCTTATTTGCCATCTGTACATCTTCTTTGGTGAGGTGTGGGTTAAGGTCTTTGACCCATGTTTTAGTCGGGTTGTTTTCTTATTGTTTCATTTTAAGAGTTCTTTTTATATTTTGGATAACAGTTCCTTTACCAGATGTGTCTTTTACAAATATTTTCCCCCAGTCTGTGGCTTGTGGTTTCGTTCTCTTGACAGTATCTTTTGCAGAGCATTACATTTCAATTTTAATGGAGTTCAGCTAATCAATTCTTTCTTTCATGAATTATGCCTTTGGTGCCTCTCTAGAGTCATCCCCCAACCCAAGATCATCTCGATTTTCTCGTATGTTATCTTCTAGGAATTTTATAGTCTGCATTTTATGTTGAGGTCTGTGCTCCATTTTGAGTTACTTTCTGTGAAGGTTGTAAACTGTATAACTAGGTTCTTCTTCTTTTTTTTTTTTTATTTGCAGGCAAATGCCCAGTTCTTCCAGCACCATTTGTTGAGAAGTCTGTCTTTGCTCCATTTGTATTGGTTTTGCTCCTTTGTCAGAGACTAGATGACTCTATTTGTGTGAGTCTATTTCTGGGCTCTTTATTCTGTTTCATTGATCTATCAGTGTGACCAGTACCATGTTGTCTTGATTCTTGAAGCTTTACAGTAAGTCTTGAGGTCAGGTAGTGTCAATCCTCCAATTTTTTTTCTCCGTTACTATGTGTTGGCTATTCTGGGTGTCTTACTTCTCCATAAAATCTTTAGAATCAGTTTGTCAATATCCTTAATATAACTCGCTGGAATTATGATTGGAATTGCGTTGAATCTATTGATCAAGTTGGGAAGAGCTGACATCTTGACAGTATTGAGTCTTCCTCTTCATGAACATGGACTATCTTTCCATGTGTTTAGTTTAAAAAAATTCTTTTCAACAGTTTTCCTCATATGGAACTTGCACATATTTTGTTAGTTTTATAACGATTTCATTTTGAGGAGTGCTAATGTGAGTGGTATTGCATTTTAAATTTCAAATTCCATTTGTTTTGCTGCTATACAGGAAAGTGATTGGCTTTTGTATATTAACCTTGTATCTTGCAACCTCCCTATAATCATTTATTAGTTCTAGGAGTTATTTTGTTGATTCTTTCAGTTTGTCTGCATAGGCAATCCATATTATCTATAGGCAAAGATAGTTTCATTTCTTTCTTCCCAATCTATATGCCTTTTATTTCCTTTTCTTGTCTTAGCTAGGACTTGCACTGTCTAGGACATCCAGTTCAATGTTGAAAAGCAGTGGGGAGAAGGAAGATCATTTTCTTGTTCCTGATCTTAGTAGGAAAACTAAGTGGAGTTTCTTGATATTGATATTAAATGTGATGTTTGCTATGGGGCTTTTGTAGATATTTATTAAATTGAGGAAGTTCCTCTCTATTCATAGTTTACTAAGTTTTTTTTTTATCATTAATGAGTTGAATTTTGTTAAGTGCTTTTTCTGCAGCTATTGATAAAATCATGTCATTTTTCTTTAGCCTGTTGATGTGATGGATTACATTAACTGATTTTGAAGATAAGACTTGTTGTATCAATGACTGGCTTTCTGTGCAGCAAGCAGCAGGATCTAGACCGAACCCCTGGTGTTTCAGCAACACTTTAACCACTTGATTCACAGAAACCATCAAACTGCATGCAGAGGTAGGCAAACAATTTCTTAATCTAACCATGAAAGAAAAGAATGATAAATCAAACTCACTAAAATCTAAAAGTTCTATTCATCAAAAGCATCATTAAGAAAGTGAAAGGGAGTGAAAAGTCAAATCTCAGATGGGAAGAAGACATTTGTAATATTGTATACTTGACAGTGACTTGTACTGATCCTGTCCTGTGCAGGCCCAGACCTGAACACTGTACCCGCAGCATCTCACTGAAGCCCCCTCCTACCCGACGTGGCAGGTCCATTATGCCACCCATTGTACAGGGGAGGAGACTGAGGCCAGAGAAGGCAAATGACCTCCCCACAGTCACGCAGCTTGGAAGGGGCTGAGCCAGAGTTCCAGGGAGAGCCCGCACTCTTCCCTGCTGCTGTGTAGCCTGGCTCAGCTGCAGGAGTCAAGCCCCAGGGCAGGTTGTGGTTTGGGGCACCCCGTGGCATTGTGTGCACAGGGCCAGTGAAGCACAGGACTAGGGATAGGGGTGGGCATGTGTGGCCTTGCTGGTTTCCGTGGCAGGAAGAGTTGTGACACCCAGGGTTGCAGACTCAGGCTCCTCTCTGCTGAGCCCCCTTTGAGTCAGCAACTCAGTTCCTGATTGTTTCCTGGGCTCTGGTTTGTGCAGTGGCATGATCTCAGCTCACTGAAACCTCTGCCTCTCCGGTTCAAGCGATTCTGTGCCTCCGCCTCCCCTGTAGCTGGGATCACAGGCATGCGCCACTATACCCGGCTGTTTTGTATTTTTAGTAGAGACGGGGTTTCAGTATGTTGGCCAGGCTGGTCTTGAACTCCTGACCTGAAGTGATCCACCTGCCTTGGCCTCCCAAAGTTCTGGGATTACAGGCATGAGCCACTGTGTCTAGTCTTGGTCTAGCAGTTTCTTTCAAACCTAACCCCAATGGGAAACAGGCATGCATGACAGGGGTTTGGGGCAGAATTAAGAGAACTAATAAATGATGAAAGCACCTGGGGACCAGCAAGAAAGGGAGCTGCCCAGAGCCCAGGGCTGGAGGGGTGGGTGGAGGAGAGTGCGTGGGCAACCCCGGGAGAGGCCTGCAGGGAAGGGGCTGCCCACAGGGCTGCGGTCACACCACAGGAAGAGGCACCTCGACCTTTCCCCTCCTGCCCTTGATCTCCAGGGCAGCCTCTCCTTGGCTGAACTTAACTGGACACCAGAGGGCAGGGAGCCCAGGAGATGAGGTTCTCAGGGGCCAGTTCTGGGACAGGGAACCCTGGGCAGAGAAGGGATCTAAGTATTGGAGAGGGAGAAGGGGAATGACCAGCTGACGCATCTGTACCTTCTCCCCACACTTGTGCCTCAGGCTACAGGGGGAAGGTGGAGGAGAACAGAGAAGGTCCCTTCCAGGTTCAGTCCAGGCTTTGGGAGCACAGGGGCAGTGGGTGCCAGGCAGGGGAGGAGAGGGAGCTTTGGAGATCTGGGAAAGCTGGCAGAGAGCCTTTAAGGGGAGCTGGAGGTTTGTGATCAGGGACGTGGAAGGAGGGAAGCAGTGACCGAGGAACAATGAGTGGGCTTCGTGCTCAGCATGAACTGAACATGGGCTATTCTATATTTTCTCATTTTAATGCATTAATTTTTTCAAGTTACATACTCTTATTATAAGGTTTAGGTAACATGAGAGAAACAGCTGACAACACTGGTCCCTGCAGGTCTGCTTTCTAATAGAGAGGCTGGCCGGTTCAGGGCTTGACATTTTTGCTCAGATTAGTTTTTGAGATATGATCTAACTGCCTGTTACTTTTTTGGTGGGAGTTGGAAAGCATTTCTAACATTAATATAAGAAGGCCACTTCCTTTTTTCACTGTTGGGATTATAAATCATTTGGAACTTTTTGGGGACAACGCATTTTTTTACAGACACTCTATCTGGCCAGGTACAAATTGAACATTTAAGCTCAAGTTCAAATGTCAGTCACCCTTGACTTTTATGTGAAAACATGTCATATTTCACTCGTGGACTGCATGTGAATAAGCAATATCAGTTCTCAGGGAATGGAACCCCAGGGAAAGGGAAGATAGTGACTGTGTTCATTTTCAAGGGCTGCCATAACAAATTACCACAGACTGGTAGGCTTAAACAACAGAAATTTATTTCCTCAGTGTTCTGGAAACTAGAGGGTTGATATCTTCTGAAGCCTTTCTCCTTGGCTTGAAGACGGCCATCTTCTCCCTGCATCCTCTGCATGTGTCTGTGTCCTCCTCTCTTCTTTGAAACACTAGTTGTATTAGTCTGTTCTCATATTGCTGTAAAGAAATACCTGAGACTGGGTAATTTATAAAGAAAAGAGCTTTAATTGGCTCATAGTTCTGCAGGCTGCACAGGAAGTATGAGGCTGGCATCTGCTGGGCTTCTGGGGAGGCCTCAGGAAGCTTCCAATCATGGTGGGAGGCAGAGGGGGAACAGGCATCTCATGTGGGAGCAGGAGCAAGAGAGAAGGGGCAGGTGCTACAATCTTTTAAATGACCAGCTCTCACAAGAACTTGCTCACTATCACAGGAACAGCACCATAGGGATGGTGCTAAGCCATTCATGAGAAACACCTCCATAATCCAATCACCTCCCACCAAGTCCTACCTCCAACACTGGGGACTACAATTAGACATGAAGTTTGGGCAAGATCCAAACCATATCAGTAGTCCTGTTGGATTTGGGCAAGCAGGACTGACCTCACTTAACCTTAATTACCTCTTTGAAGACCTTGTCCCCAAATACATCACATTCTGAGGTCTGGGTGGTTAGGTCTTCGCATGTAAATTTGGAAGGGAATCCAAACTGGCCCATAACAGCTATTTTGTTTTTAATAAAAGCAAGCCTTTGCCTTCTTTTTCAATGATCCTAGCTCACACCAAAATCTGTCATCTCCTGATTTTCAGTCATTAATCAAGCTGTCAGTAAGAATTTACCAGGATTTATTCTCAGATTCAAAGGACACTGAATGGCACTAGGAGAATTAAGAATCAGATGCTAAATTCATTGCATATATGGCCTAGGTGGCCATATTAATTTTTGTATTAAGTATTTAATTTTAAAAAAACCCTCCCTTTTTATTGCCAGGAAAAACCTACATGAGAAAAACCATGCTTGGAGAACATCAGAGATTCTTTTGGCCAGCAGAGTTTGTTGTTTTCAGTCTCGTAAGGGATATTTTATGCTGCCCATATCCTAACTCCACACTCCCCATTTTGCTCACATGTAATAGAAAATTAGGCCATTTCTGTTCCAGTGACTCAGCACCAAGAAGTCATCCATCTCAGATTTAAAATTAACTGCAAAATGCAAAAGAGACAACTCAGTATAGGGGGAGTGTAAGAAGTAAGATATTTTGCAAGCTTAAAAACATTTTGGAATGAAAATTATTCTTGTAAAGCTCAAAACTAGAAGAAAATTCTGCCAAGTTTTTGGGAAAAAAAATCATTATGTATCTTGAAACTTTTTAGGAGTATTTTATCAAAGGATACATTCCCAGCAATGTTATTTTGGGGATCTATTTGATACCAGCTGACATACTTCTATTTAGCATTTCACTGACTTTGAAAATCACAGCACCCAAATTACAGGCTCTAACTGAAGCAGGGAGTAGGTCTGTGAGCTGAGTTTGATTAATATATTCACTTCTATACCCATCTCTTCCTTGCCTTTGATAATGGATGAAACTGCTGCATGAGTTATTCATTTATTTTGGAAGAAAAGAAAAGGAAAATAGGGTGTGGTGGCTCCAAGGTGAGCTGACTCTTCATGTACATCTTCCTCGTGGTCATCTGCATTAAAGCAGGCCACTGTACACTGGCCAGGCTTGTGAAGATGACTTGTGAATCTGGCTGGTCTGCTTTAGATAAAGGCATGATGGTGCAGGAGGTCCTATGGTCCCTCTCACAAATGGTGAGAAAAATTTTCCACCAGATGAGTACAGCCTGAGATGCTTTTGTAAAGGTTGATATCTGCTTGTGATGTGACGTGTTCCTTAGGAGTCAATTTCCACTGAGGGCAGATAAAGAAGGGCTGTATTAGTCTGCTCTTGCATTCTATAAAAATACCTGAGCCTGGGTAATTTATAAAGAAAAGAGGATTAATGTACTCATGGTTCTGCAGGCTGTACAGGAGGCATGATGCTGGCATCTGCTTGGCTGCTGGGGAGGCCTCAGGAAACTTTCAGTCATGGTGGAAGGCAAAGGAGAAGTAGCCACGTCTTATATGGCCAGAGAAGGAGGAAGGTGGGTGGGAGGAGGTGCTACACACTTTTGGACAACCAGATCTCACAAAAACTCTATCACAAGAACAGCACCAAAGGGGGAATTCCTCCCCTAGGACTCAATCATCTCCCACCAGGCCCCACCTCCAACACTGGGGATTACAATTTGACTTGAGATTTGGGTGGGGACATAAACCCAAACCATATAAAAGGCTCATTTTTTCAAGAGAGGGAATCACCTATATGGTGTGTCCTCAAACAGACTTCTTTTCCTGAGTAACTCCACAGTTGGCCCAACTCAGGAATCCCTAATGCTTCTCCTTGAGCTGAAGCAATGCATTCTCCTAGAGATCTGCATGGTGACTCCCTCTGCAATCCCATCCAAGGAAACCCTGATCCAGTGATGTGACCTGCAGTATTGTTCTGGAAAGACTCATCTGGTTTCAGGTGTTCTTTAAGATTGTCAAATTAGGATCTTTGGTGATTACCTGTGAATACCTCAATGAGGTTAAAAGTGTAAACAGATTGGGAGGCTGAGGTGAGCAGATCATGAGGTCAAGAGATCGAGACCATTCTGCCCAACATGGTGAAACCCCATCTCTACTGAAAATATAAAAATTAGCTGGACATGGTGGCGTGCACCTGTAGTCTCAGCTATTCAGAAGGCTGAGGTGGGAAAATTGCTTGAACCTGGGAGGCAGAGGTTGCAGTGAGCCGAGATCGCACCACTGTACTCTAGCCTGGGCTACAGAGAGAGACTGTGTCCCTCCCAAAAAAAGAGTGTAACCAGATGCACTAGGAATGTGAAAGGAATATTTTATATTTTTCAATGAACTATCCACAGCTAATACTTTTTATCTTCAACCAGTGTTTCCCATGTAAGAAACCAGCACCACTACCTTCATCAATATCACCATGACTTTCATCATCACCATTATAAGCACCATCATTAATATCACTACCACCATTATCACTACCACCATCACCTTTGTAATCACCACCACCACAACCACCATCACTATCACCATCACCTTCATCACCACCACCACAACCACCATCAATATCACCATCACCTTCATCACCATCACCACAACCACTATCAATATCACCATCACCCTCATCATCACCACCACAACCACCATCAATATCACCATCACCTTCATCACCACCACAACCACCATCAATATCACCATCACCTTCATCATCACCACCACAACCACCATCAATATCACCATCCCCTTCATCATCACTACCACCACAGCCACCAGCAATATCACCCTCAACTTTATTATCACCCCTGCCATCAGCAGCAGCATCACCTTCATCATCACCGTTGCCACCTCTGCTATCATCAGCATCACTATTACCTTCATCATCATTGTTTCAGCCACAGTCAGAATCAATAGCCATCACCTAGAGTAGGAGGAGGTAGGAAAATGTGACGCACACCTAAAATTAAAAAAAAAAAAAAGCTTATTGCTTATAAATTGACCCATGGATTTCTTGGAAATAATTTCTAATTCATTCGAGATTTTAAGCATGCAAAACTGCTCTTTATTATGAAAATGCTGCAGGGTACTTTTAGGGAAGGGCAACAACACAGGGTCTAAAAATGGTCCTAGTTAATGGTGAATTTTGAAATAAATTGATGCTATGCTTGACATATTCTGTATTTGATATGTTCAAAGTGGATGGGAGAAAAATGAATCACCTGTAGGGGAAACATATGTGAATTTCCAGAGGAGTTTGAAAAAGTGAGACCACTCAGATTTGATACAATTTGATTTGATCCAAATCCTGCCATGTCAAAGGGTTTATGAAGCCAAATCAAAAGAGAGGGGAAACATTCACTTGTGTTAATATTCATGCATTCATTATTGTTCCTTCTCTTCATAAAGTAGAGAATTTAAAGGTTATTATAAAGCTCTCCCATGTATTATTCTGCCCAGTAAAAGTAGGCAGCTACTAAGGAAGAGAGAAATAAAAGTAGAAAACTCAAGTAGTCCTATGAAAGAAAGAGTGTGTGACTACGTCAGACTGTATCTTGGGGTGTTTCCTTTGTTTTAATGACCATTAGAAATTCCAATGGAAGGGAATTCGATTTGGAGCTCATTTATGCCTAAACCAAACCACATCTTGCAAACCTGGAAGGTCTCCAAATTGTCTGAGGTTGAAGCTATGGGGAGTGTCTTTGGTTGGGTTCTTCCACTATCAGAGCCTGAGTCAAGAGCTTGTGTTCAGATAGATTATGGAAGAAATCCCAGGAACTGAAGTGGAAGGACTGGAAAGAGGGAAATGGAGAGAGAAGCCAACACAAGGATGCATTTTGAGTTAGTTACTGTGTGGCAGTTTTAAAATATGGCTGCAGATGTTGGACGCCTTCCAATCTAGAGGTGGGCTCTATGCCCCTCTCCTTTCCTGTGACTCTTCCAGCTAGTGAAAGTTATATTATGTGACTTTCCAAGCCTTGCTCATAAAAGAGCATTTAGCTTCCACCTTATTTGCTAAAAACACTTGCTGTTAGAATACTGAACTACCATGCCTGAAGTCTAACTACCCTGATGCTGCCAGTTAATTTGAGCCATTTGATTTGAGCCATTTGATTTGTTTTCTGTCACTTGTGATCTAGAGTCCTGATAATGGAGAGACCAAACCAAGAAAAGGTTTGCGATGCACTGATGGATGCTGGAGTCTACTGTAGTTTGAGAACTTTAGGTCTAAGACCTCATAGACAACATCCTTGCTGATTTAAATAAAATATTGTCTTTTCTTTTTTTTGAGATGGAGTTTTGCTCTTGTTGCCCAGGCTGGTGTGCAGTGGTGCAATCTCGGCTCACCTCAACCTCTGCCTCCCAAGTTCAAGCAATTCTCCTGCCTCAGCCTCCCGAGTAGTTGGGATTACAGGCATGCGCCGCCATGCCCAGCTAATTTTGTATTTTTAGTAGAGACAGGTTTTCTCCATGTTAGCCAGGCTGGTTTTAACTTCGGACCTCAAGTGATCTGCCCGCCTTGGCCTCCTAAAGTGCTGGGATTACAGGCATGAGCCACTGCACCTGGCGAAATATCATCTTTTAATTGGAGCTGATTTAGACTTTCATCTTAATATTGTTCCCACTTCTGCAGACCTCAGTGTAGATCACAGTGTGGTGGATGATCTCCTGATGCTGTGTGAGTCCGGGCAGGAGTGGCTTCCTGTGAATAAGGAGACTTTGCAGGCTGAACCACACCCAGAACTCATCAGCCTCTTTTTATTATTTCCTGAAAGAAACGCAAAAGCCACAATAGTTAATATTTGGCAGAAACAGATACATTAAATTAAAATTTAAGACCTTGATTTTTTTTGGAAACTTCCTGTGAATAGTGTTTGATTTGGACTTTCCTTTTGTGTCTACACTTTTCCTTCTCATTACGGGTTCAAAACGTTAGCTTTGGTTCATTTTTTATTTCTTCTTAAATACCAGCTTTAATTCCTGGAGGGTCCCATTGTCTACTAAAGACATTTAAACATGATATGTTCAAGGTTGCCAAGATACTTTGAGTATTTTCTTAAAAATTCTTTTGGATTTGGCAAGATTTAGAATCCATAAACACACTCTGTTCTGCATTCTTTTACAAACTGTTTACCTATTTCTTTATAAAGCGCTGATTTTCCTTCTGTTTGAATTATGTTCATGCTCCTCATTTGTCTCATAGTTTACTGTTATATGCACAAACAAATTTATTTCCAAGGAAAGAATAATTTATATGTGTTTCCCCAAATGGCTCCTAAATAAGTAAATTCCATCAATGTATGTATCTGCTATTAGTGAATGAAATCTTTTATTCAGAGGTATACAAATGAATCTTGGCAATACAACATGTAAAATACAACTTGGCATTACAATGTGTATGTCATAGGGGAAAGAAGACATCAGACATTCTCTTTCCCACCAGTCGTTTCCATAACCCGAAG
The DNA here is from genome assembly GCA_963574635.1 of Cheracebus regulus. Lineage (NCBI taxonomy): Eukaryota > Metazoa > Chordata > Mammalia > Primates > Pitheciidae > Cheracebus > Cheracebus regulus. The sequence goes on from CAUYQU010019924.1 coordinate 22,437, forward strand.
CCACAAAGACCATGATCGTCATGAGAGAAAGATGAGGCAGGATTTTGGCTCAAAATTTCCTGTGGTTGGAACATTGCTTAAAGTGAATAATAACTCGCTGCTTCATGTAACTGTATATGTGGAGTAATAAAGGCAGCCTTCCGGTATCAGTGATAGAGATATTTGTTTAAATTCTTTCTAGCCTGGGAAAACATACAATGATCCCACATGAGCCTAAGACTCTTCGCAGAGGCCAACTTTCTAGATTTTGCTGGGATGCATCTTGAGGACCTCTTGCCTTATGGTCGCAGCACATGAGGCAGCATTGATTCTCTGCCTCTGTCTTTGGGTCCTGCAGGGCGGGTAGCTGCGGGGGGCTGGTGGGTGCAGTCCCAGCAGGGTAAGCACATCGTCTCTAGGCCTCCCCAAGAGGCAACCTGAGCTTTATTTTGCCAGGTTTCCACTGCTCTGGCTCCATCCAGAACTGACCAGGAACTCGCCAAGGACAGCCAGTTCCTCTCACTTGGCAAACCCACTATTCACGTCCAGGGCCAGTCCTCCAAAGGTCAGGGTTAACCAGGAATCATCTATCTGGCCAGAAAATAAATCCACTGGCTTCTTTGGTCCACCTCTTTGGAGAAGGGCCCATGGGAGGGGATCCTGGGAGCCCAACCTGCCCTATGGGCTCATCTGTGACCCAGGAAAGTTCACCTCCCGTGCTTTTGTTTCCCCAGAAGGGAGCTGGCTGAGAGCATCTCTGCCTCCATAGGTCCTAGAAGGCAGGAACTGGTTGCTTCAGCTGAGCATTTCAAACTGGTATGCGGTAGGGCTACCTACGTCTGAGTTAGTGTTACATTGGTGACTATGTAGCCAAAGGGGAGTTTCTAGTGCTGACTTGAGAAAGTTACCAGTGCCCCTGATATGGTTTGGATATTTTTCCCCTCCAAATTGCATGTTGAAATGTGATCCCAATTGTTGGAGGTGAGACCTAGTGGGAGGTGTTTGGAGAGGGGCAGATCCCTCATGAAAGGCTTGGTGCTCTCCCCATGGTAATGAGTGAGTTTTCGGTCTGTTAGGTCACTCAATATCTGATAGTTTAATAGAGGCTGGCACCTCCCCTCCCTCTTGCTCTCTCTCTTGCCACGTGACATGCCCACTTTCCCCCATGATCGGAAGCTTCTTGTGGTCTCACCAGAAGTGGAACAGATGCTGGCGCCATGTTTCCTGTGCAGCCTGCAGAAACGTGAGCCTGTTACATCTCTCTTCTTTATCAATTACTAAGTCTCAGGTATTCCTTTATAGCCACACAACATGGACTAACACCCCCACAAAAGGGGAAACGTAGACAAAGACTTGGTGCTCAGGAGGCTGTTTTTGTGGCTAATATCCAGCATCAAATAATGTCTCAAAACTTTAAATAAACAAAACTGGCTGAATATTTAAAGTCCTGTCCAGAGAACATTTGAAGAAATCAACGAAAATTTTGGGTCTCATCTGGATATTGAAAGCCCTTTTTCTCCTTTCTCTTTTCTGTCATCATCTCTTCATTTATTCTTTCTCCAGCTTTCATTCTCTCTCTTTCTTACTTTCTCTATCTTTCCAATTGCACTTACAAGATGACTCAGTCACTAATGAGAGCCCGAGTCTCCTGAGGAGTAAGTACAACAGGCTGAGTAATAAAGAATGTGTCCTTGGTTATGCCAGGTATTTGAAATCTTGGCATTTGTATGCCGTTAAATTTATTTCCAGTTTAGAGCCCAGGCTTAGGGAGGGGGCTGGGGCTAAGCACAGCCTTGTTCAAATGCAAATGGTAATCTTGAAGGACCCTGTGACAATGCCATCCTCTAACTATTCTCCTTCCTGCGGTTGAGGGTGCCACTGAGGATGGTGATGCTCCTGCCAGTTTCCTTCATAAATCCTGGGCTTGGCTCTCCCCAGGCAGCACCAGATCTGGGCTTTGTGCTGTTCTGTGGTCTGCCCGGGGCTCAGTCCCTGGGTCGGGCCTGGCGTATGGGAACCAGGATGCGGGTCCCTCTGTACCAATGGCCTCCTGTCCAGAAGGGCCTTGGGAGTGCAGCCTGGAGGCTCAGTCCTCAGAGCCTCTCAGGCTTTCAGATATGGCAACTTTTCAACAAAGCCACTGAAGACCCAGTGCCCCTTCCTAGTTGGTGGTACCACCAAATGCCTGGTTCCTCAAGCCAGTGAGCAGGTGGCATCCTCAGGCCCTCCCTTGTCTTCCAGCTTCCATGGAAGCCATTAAATTGAAAATGCATTCTCTATCTGTATACTCCTCTCCATACCTTGCTGCCGTTCCCAGGTCTGCACCTCTGTTCTCACCTGGGTCACTACAACCGCCCCCATGGGACCCCCTGCTCCCACTCCCCTTCCCAAGCCTGAAATCTGCTCTCTGCAAGCACCCAGAGTGAGCTCCTGAAAATGACCATGTGGCCCTGAGTGGATGTTTCAGCAGCTCTCACTGCACTGGGAAGAGCACGCACCACCTCCTCATCACCTCCCCCAAGGCCTGACAGAGTCCTGCTGGTTCCCCAGATCACTTCCTGCTACCTCCCCTCACTCCCTCATCCCAGCCGCACTGGCCTCCGGCTCCTCCTCCACCGCCTCAGTTCTCCTGCCCCAGGATCTGCGCACCTGCTGCTCCTACATCCTGGAATGCTCTTCCCATAGCTGCCCTGTGACCTGCATCCCCTTACCCTTTGTTCCTCACCCAGGTGTCACCCACTCAGAGAACGCCCCTGACCGTCCCATGGCACCGTACTCTGATGCCATGTCCCCGTGACCTGCACAGAACTGTCACTATCTGGAATCGATTCCCTGTCTTCCCATTTTGCTATTGTTATTTGCACCCACAGGAATGTCATCCACATGAGAGGGGAATTCCATCTGTCTGTTCACTGCTGGATCCCTGCTCTAAGAAAAGGGCCTGTGGCAGGAGTGAGCTCTGGATGAGGATTTGCTGAGGAATTGAATGAGGGAAGGACTCAGAGAATGGAATGCTCAGAATTCTACAATAAATATTTGAATCCTAGAATGTTGGAGCCAGGAGAAGCCCTTGGAAGTCATTTAGGCAAAT
>CAUYQU010019925.1:0-22392 GCA_963574635.1 Cheracebus regulus
AATAATAGTGGGAGACTTTAACACTACACTGTCAATATTACATAGATCAACGAGATAGAAAATCAACAAGGATATCCAGGACTTGAACTCAGACCTGGAACAACTAGACTTAACAAATATTTACAGAACTCTCCTCCCCAAAATTCACAAAACATACATTTTTCTCAATATCACATTATACCTATTTTAAAAGTGACCACATAATTGGAAGTAAATCACTCCCCAACAATTGGATAGCGTTTCACAGGTTTAAATAAAATATTGGTTGGCTGCTTATTTGTTATTTTCATCCCCTATTCCTTCCTGCCTCCATTGTTAAGCACAATTATCGGCATAAAAGAGGTTTTTAATGCCCATTTTTAGACTGCATTCTAGCCTGGGCAATAAAACAAGAATCCCATTCTCTCTCCCTCTTTCTCTTCCTCTTTCTTTCTTTCATTATTTTTCTTTCTTTTGATGTTTCTTTCTTTCTTTCTTTCTTTCTCCTTTTCTCTCTTTTTCTAAAAAAAAAAAAGAAAAAAAAGAAAAACAATGGTAATTTCTGGTGAATACCTAACAGTTCCTTGCACATAATGAGTAGTCAGAATATTTATTCTTTTTAATACAATTCCGTATCTCTACTCACTGTTGGTCTTTAGTATAGTTGATTGTTTGTGTGAAGACTTTCCTCTGCATGCCTTAAGATTTCCAAGTGGTTTTGACAATCCTCAAGTCAAATGATGCCAACATTAAAGTTCTTATCATAAATTTTTTCTTCTTTTTTTTTTTCTCCATTTTTCTCTCCTTCTCTCTCCTATTTGTCTCCTGCTTGTTTTGCCTTGCTGGTTGCTTTCTGTATGCCCTCTTATTTATCTTTAAACACACATTGATTGGCCTTGGGTATATAGAGTAATATAATTCATCTCATGGAGAAGTCATAGTTTACTTGGCAGCAACAAAGTGTAAAGGAATATTTATAACTCACTGAAATATGTAGTAAATATTATTGCCTGATTAAATTTCAGTTTACTCAACTGGGCAAACTTGAGAAGTGAAAAAAAGCACCTCATAAATTTATCTTTTCCAGGCGGGAGGGTTATAATGAGCAATTTCTATAGATTCCAAAGCATAACATAAGCTTGCAGAACACATTGCATTAGATGCCTAGGCTGTCATAGCAAAATATCACAAGCCGTATGGCTTAAAACAACAGAAATTTATTTTCTTACACTTCTGAAGGCCAGAAGTTTGAAAGCTGTAGTCAGCATGTCTATTTTCCCCATGAAGACTCTAGGGAACAGTCCATTCTTGCATCCTCCTAGCCCCTGGAAATCCTTGCCATTCCTCGGTTTGTAGATCCACCACTCCATTCTTTTTCCTTGCCTTCACATGGATTTCTCCTCTGTGTGCCCTTTCTTCTTTTTATAAAGACACCAGTCTTTGGACTTTGGGACTGTCTGCTCCAGTAGAACATCACCTAAACTTAAATCCCATCTGCAAACACCCTATTTCCAAATAAGATCACTATCTGGGGTTCTGGGTAGACACTAATTTGGGGGCACACTATTCAAATCACTGCACACATTTCAGCTAATCTCCCTGTGCACATGCAGGGTATCCTCCCAATCATACCTGTGGAGATAACACAAGTAGAAGTAGAAATGACAACTATAAGCCAATGGGTCAGCTAGGATGTATACCAAGAACTTTGTAATTCACCTTTCTCTTTGACTATATATTTATTTTTTCCTAAAGAAAGGAAGGGAGATTGTGTGTCTGGTGACAGTAATAACCTCTAAAGTCAAGATGTAGAGATTATCTAAAATGTTTGATTTTATGCCTTACTCTTAGCTTCTGAGAGAAGAATATAAAAAAACTCTGTTGTGTGTATTTAGGGCTGCTGACTTTCAGAAGAAAATCACTAGAAAACCACAAACACAAACAAAAACAAGTGTATTTCCCTTGAGACAAATTGGGTTTTCAGACTATAGATGTTCCTACATCTGTGTAACGTAATCATGATTTGTACATCCAATAAAGTGCTTTTGTTCCAGAATGAAGAACAGTGCCTCTGATATTAATTATGTGAATCATTTCACTTAACTGAATATTCTCTCAATATTTATTAATCTTTACTTTGTGCCAGACACGTCAGAGATACTCCTTCTTCTGCCCATTTGCACATGACATAAAAAAGCATAAATGCTGGTTAGTTTTTTTTTATTATATTATGATTCTTTGATTAAAAGCCATGGCATCTGCATTCATGATTGCCTGATTTTAGCAATAAATTATAAAATCCAATAAGATTCTTCATAGAACTCAAAGGAGAGGTTTCAGTCATCTTCACTGAAACTTAATGTAATCTTTAGAGAAATATAGTTTTATATTACTTCTGCATTACAAATTAGAGCATCTACACATTGATGCAGTCTCTCATAACAGCTAACCTCCAGGTTAAACAATATGCTGATGCTAAAGAGCAGAAACAGCTGTAGAATACTGCTTGAAAGAAAATGTTACACATCACAGGGAATGAACTGTTGACCCATGTTCTCATTGAGAACAGCAAAGGATCAATTGACAACTTCTAATTATGCTTCTATGGTTATTTTTCTAAGAAAGGAAAAATAATTTCTACGATAACTGTTTCCCTACTTCCAGAGATCCCCATCACCTAACTACACTTTCATAACTGTCAGCACCATGGACAGCACCGATACCAAAACCAAGTTCCACATGCCTGATAAAAACAACTTTTGAATTTTACCTAGGCAAAATGTGACTAAAGTTTACTGGAATCAAATATTAGTACTTTTAGTACTAGCAACTCATAAATTCAAAAACATTTGGACTTAGAGTGTTAGTTAAAGCTCATACGTTTAAATGCTTGCCTACACTTTATTATATCATAACTTTAAAAAATATCAGATGCCCCAGTTGTTGCTGCTTAATTTCAAACACATGAGCAGGGATTAACCAAAGAAATTATGTAGTATTCCATAGTATTAGTCACTGTAGTCCAAAGACACATCTTTATGATGATGTTAGTACTTCATTTTGATGAAAAATATTATAATGAAGACTAATTATAATTAAAGTGGCTGCTGGGTTGGGCAATGTCTATTCTGTTAGTATCTTCTATAGTACTCCTTGGCTATATAATCTCTGATCCAGCCCTTTGAACTATATTGACCCTGTAATTAGGTTAAGAAATGAAGTGATTCTGCTGCTGGTTCCCATAACATATGGATTTTTAGCGTCAGGACATTCAACAAATTTCACCACCATTATTTCTTTATATTATTTTCTTAAAAAGCACAGTCTCTATTAATGAAAGCCTAGCTTTGCCACTATTATCCCAAGATAAGAATAGTCTTGTTGTTATTATCTTATAGCAAGTGCTCAATAAATGTTTTCTAGATGAAATGGTATACCAGTAAATAACATCATAGTTACTGAAAGGATGCCATCATTGCTTTTTGTCTTTTAGTTATTCAAACTCTCCCTCTCCTGTTGACTTGGCTCAGTGGAGTACTTTAAATTAGGAGAAAACTTTTGAATAATAAAATCTTTCACAATTTTATTGGTCATTGTGATACATAACCTTCTAAAATGGCTCTTGATGATTTCTACCTCCAAGTATCTATGCCCTTGTATAATCCTTTCCCTTTGAGTGTAAGGTGGATCTAGTAACCTGCTTCTAACAAGTGGAATAGAGCAAAAGAATTTAGGTGTGACTTTCAAGATTTAGTTATAAAAGACTGGAATTTTTGTGAACTATTTTTGTGAACTATTTTGTGAACTATTTTTGTGCACAATTTTTTTGTATACCTATTTATTAAAACCTGATCTTGCCTCAGGTAAAACTTTATTTTGTTAAAAATATCTTTTTAGAAAATCTACAAAGGTCATGCACTGTCATTAAAGGAATACACAGCAACTGATAGTGTGGAACCATAATGGGTATTCATGCTTCATTTTCTTAGGTAAGCAAAAAATTTGCCTTGGAATGAGATCACCATATTGTCACATTCAAATATAAGGAAATCAGGAAATAAGCTTTTTACACTTATTAACTATTAATTTAAAATTTTCTTTTAGGCCAGGCGCAGTAGCTCATGCCTGTAATCCCAGCACTCTGGGAGGCTGACGCAGGTAGATCACTTGAGGTCAGGAGTTTGAGACCAGCCTGGCCAACATGGTAAAATCCTGTCTCTACCAAAAATATAAAAATTAGTTGGACATAGAGGCATGCACCTGTAATCCTAGATACTTGAGAGGCTGAGGCAGGAGAATCACTTGAATCCAGGAGGTGGAGGTTGCAGTGAGCTGAGATTGTGCTACTGTACTCCGGCCTAGGCAACAGAGTGAGACTGTGTCTCAAAAAATTACTTTATGTTAGAAAACTTTTTAGTTTTTAGATGCAATATGATAAAGAATTTTGTCTTTATGCCAGGTTAAAAAAATGGCTTTCTAATTAATACACAGAGTAATGCTTAAAAATCAATTATTTTTGTTTACAAATTAATTTTTTGTTGTTGTTTCTGGCTTTTTATCTTTTAATTATTTAAACTCTCCCTTCCCTGTTGCCTTGGCTCAGTGGAGTACTTTAAATTAGGAGAAAACCTTTGAACAATAAAATCTTTCACAATTTTATTGGTCATTGTGATAGATTACCTTCTAAAATGGCTCTTGATTTCTATCTCCAAGTATCTATGCCCTTGTATAATCCTTTCCCTTTGAGTGTAAGCTGGACCTAGTAACCTGCTTCTAACAAGTGGAATAGAGCAAAAGAATTTAGGTGTGACTTTAAAGATTTAGTTATAAAAGACTGGGATTTTTGTATTGCCACCCCTGCCTTCCCTCTTCTCTTCCATTTGCTCTGATGAAACAATCTGGTATGACCTAAGTGTTAAGGACTGAGGGAGGTCTCTGACCAATTGCCAAAAGGGAGTTGAGGCATTCAATAACCCTTGAGAGACTAAATTTTACCAAAAACCATGTGAGAGAGCCTAGGAGTGGGTTCTTCTCCAGTGAGTCTTCAGATGAAACTACAGCTACAGTCAAAACCTTGACCGCAGCCTTGTGAGACACCCTAAAGCAGATGACTCATGCCAGATTCAACTTGCAGAAATCATGAAATAATAAATGTATATTCTTTTAAGTTGCTAAGTTTTGTACTAGTTTGTCATGCAGCTTTATAGAATCAATACAACTATACTCCATGCATAGATATCAGATAATAAACAGAATCAAACATAATTTAAAGATTTTCATAAAACTTAAAGATTCCAAAATTACATTAAATTTCCATGCCTCTGAAATCATCACTGCTGACCTGCAGATTGAGAGATAAGGAAGTAAGTAAATTTATCAAGAGACATAATTTGTTGCTTAACTTGATTATTGCAACCATTAATCAAAATATACTCCTATATTTGATAAGAATATGGACTTTATTTTTCATTTAGTTGCTGTTCATTATTAAACTTTACAAAAATCAGACTGGCATATTTAGCAAGAGAATGCATACTTGCTTCACATTAGCCAACTGTGGTAGTCATTTAACTTTGTTAAATATTTTCAATTTTCTCTTCCTGGGGCTCATGATAGAATTGTACCTTAAATTTAATCAATTGAATGTATGTTGTTTCCTGGAAGATGCTTAATAGCCAGTGTGAAACACTGCATCAGTCTCTTCAAACTGGTTGTGGAAATGTGTTTGAGATGGATCCTCCGATAACATAGTTTCCTGAGTAACTACAATGCATAATAGCCATTGTCGACTCACAATGGACAAAGCAAAACATAAATTAATTTTCTGATAAAATACTGCAAGTTTTGTTACTGCAGCATAACAAGGCTTAATCTAAATGATTTCTGCCTTGACATTAAGTAGATCCCATAAGTCAAAATATGGAGGCATGTTTGTGTGACACTTTTTTTTTTTTTTGCTTTTTAACTCAAAATGCAGAAAACATTTTAATCAGATAATAGGCCATTGAAAGTTATCGTCTTTTAAGTTGCTTCCTAAAAGCTAATAGGAGAAAGAGCAGAATTTGAAAACTTTCTATAACCTCTGAGCTCACTGATTATTTTATTTAAATTTTTGACTAAGAAGTGAGTATTAATATTACTAGTCATTTTTGTGGAAATTAAACTAAAATGTAATTACAGAAAACATTCAAATATATTATGATATCATAAATGTATAAGACTTATATAATTAACATATTGGGCTGGGTGCTATGGCTCATGCCTATAATTCCAGCTGTCTGGGAAGCCGAGACGGGCAGATCACTCAAGGTCAGGAGTTCAAGAGCAGGCTGGACAACATGGAAAAATCCTGCTTCTACTAAAAATACAAAAATTAGCCAGGCATGGAAGTGATTGCCCGTATTCCCAGCTCCTCAGGAGGATGAGGCAGAAAAATCACTTGAACCTGGAAGGCAGAGGTTGCCGTGAGCCAAGATGGCATCACTGCATTCCAGCCTGGGTGACAGAATTTGGCTTCATCTCAAAAAATAAAATAATAATAATAATAATAAACATATTGAATATATATCATGGGAACTGTATTATCCCAAGAACTTAGTCAGTCATGTGTTTCAACAATTTCTCATATTTTAATCTACATCATTTTTAACTCTCTGCTAAACATCTTCTTTGAAAACAAATATGCAGTCAATCTGCCATCTGGAAACATAAAAAAACAAAACCTCAAATACATTTCCACCTTCAGTTGTAGTCCCAACCCCTTCCTTTCTTTTACTGAAAAACTCTTTAAAGTAGTCTATTCCTCTGTTTTGATTTCCTTCCATTCTTTCTTTCTGAATCTGCTTCAGTGTTGCAGAATTATTATTTCCTTATCTCCTCCTCTATAACTTGCTCCTTGCTCCATGTTTCCCACCTCAGTTGATGACAACTGAATTTTTCTTTTTATGTATAGACCAAATAATTGAATGACATTGTTGATTGTTTTATTTTGTACATGCTCCATGCTCAATCCATCAGAGAATTGTGTTGGCTTTATCTCTAAAATATGTACAAATCCCAATTGTTGGGATTTTGCATTGCTTCTCATGTTGCTACATGAGTCCAAGCTGTTCTTATCTCTTGCTTAGATTTTTGCAATAGCCTACTAATTGGTATTCTTTATTCTGCCGTGCCTCCTACAGTCTACTTTCAGTTAAATAAATAGAGTGACCTTTAGGAAAAGTGAACCTGATCATATTTTTTTGGTATCATTTTTATTTTGTGTGTGTGGCAGGTCTTGCTGTGTCGCCCAGGCTGGAGTGCAGTTGCACCATCTTGGCACATGACAGCTTATGCCTCCCACTATTAGGTTACCCTCCCACCTCAGCCTCCTGAGTAGCTTGGACAACTGGCACACAACATTCTGCCAGGCTAATTTTTGTATTTTTGGGGTTAGAGACAGGGTTTTGCCATGTTGCCCAGGCTGTCTTGAACTCCTGGGCTTCAGGCAAACTCTCTCACCTTGGTCCCCCAAAGTGCTAGGGCTACAGCATGAGCCACTGTGCCCAGTTAAGCCTTATCGTGTTTTTCCTCTTCACAAAACCCTCTAATGGCTTCTCATGTAATTAACAGTAAAGGGCTAAGTCCACAGTAGCCTTTAAAACTCTCCAGAGTTGACAACTTTGTACCCATTACATTTTCCTTCTTTTGTTCTCTCCCTTGTTTATTCTATTTTGGCCATATTTGCCTCATTTCTGTCCCAAAATCATGCCAGGCACCCTAATGTCTCAAGGTACTTTCTATTATCTTTCTCTGGAATATCCTTCCCTGGTATCTTCATGAGTTTGTCTTCATTAATTGTATTTCTTTATGTAAAATATCATCTTCTCACATCAACAATTTCTATTCCTTTTCCAACTTTGATTTTCTCTATAGCACTTAGCATTACCCAAATTCTTATATATTTTTACTATTCATTTTATTTAATATCCATCTCTAAGAGTAGAATATAAGCCTCGAGTGCAGAGACTTTGTATGTTTCTATTGCTATATTCCTATTACTAGAAGTTTGCATATTATTGAATAATTTAAGGAAGAACTTGGCTCCTACCTTCAAAATATGAAGTAGTTATCTCTAGGAATGATGATGCATGCCTCTCTCAGGAAGCTATATTTTTGTTTGTATTTGTCATCTTCCCCCTGGAAAATGGTTGAGATATCTACTCCCTTCAAATCATCTCTTTATGAACTTAAGAAAAAAGAGTTAGCATCGATTGCCCAATCACAGACTAATGCCATTCTTCCCTCTCTATTCTTAGTTGCTTGGAATTTTGGAACCCATATTGAATAAAAAAGGAAGGTGAATATAGATCCTCCTCATCAAATATGTGATTCAGGTATTCACAAATGCACAGTTCACCCAGTCAACCTGTACCCGGTGAACTGCAGCACTTGTTCAAAACAAATGAGCAAGTTGACAAGGTGTTATTAAAATATTGATAATTTAAGACTCTCATCAAATAACTGCATTGTTTTGTGCTCCTAACAAATAGTGTGGTGCATGATGTGGCAAATGATGAGGGCAAGTTCAGAAGGAAGGTGTGGATAAGCAACAAAAGAGTGATGCCAAGACCAGGCACTAAATTTTACTTGAAGTTATCCACTTGAGAAAAGAAAAAAATCAGTAGTAGGTAACAATTTGAAACCATTTCAGAGGTGAAAAAAGTAAGGGGCAAAGAGATTATCAGTTGTCTCATCTTACAAATCAGTAAATTGCAACAGTCTGAGCTTAAACATGATAATTAGTGCTTACATCATCTTAGTTTTCAAAATGTAATTGTCAGTATTAAAATATTTAACATACACAGGAGGGCCTGCAGTTGATCTTCCATGTTTTCTCTGCCTTTTTATTCAAGACACTAATAGAAGGTACTAGAACTAAGGATAGACATAATTAGGCCTGATTATAACTCTGTCATCAACTTTAATATTAAGATATAAATAAAAAATTTTGATAATGGTAAAGAAAAGCAATGCCAGATAACCTTCATCAATTTTATTTCAACCCCAATTTCTTTTTTCAAAATTTCTCTGTATTATAACTTCCAGACTGAGTCTCTCAAATCATAATTCATATGTTTATTATCCTTTCAAAGTATCTTCTAATTTTATAGTCATTTTATAGTCAAATAATAAAACCAACAGAAAAAATTAAATAATAAAAAATAAATAAGTGAATAAAAACAATGTTGTCACTTTTTGGCTTTCCTTAATTATTTCTCATCAGTTTTCTTCTGGTGCCATCTGGCCTATTATAATGGTAAACTTTCAAAGCAATAATAATACTATTACTTTAAAAAGCCTCATTCTGAAACTTATCAAGGGCTATTTGGTAAAATACAATTCCTCTTCATTTATGTTATTTCTCTTCCCTTATAATATTTATTATACTGTGTTTTATACTCAGGAAAACAAAAAACTATTCTCCTGTGATTTCTAACTAAGTTTATTTTACTCTTCATAATGTTTATTGACTGGCATATGTTTCTCAACTCTGTGAGCCTATAGGACAATAAATTTAAGTTATCAGTAAACTAAATGAGACATTAATGGTAAAATTATTTTGACTCAGATTACAATATTTCTCACATACTTCTGATTTGCTATCATCATAAAACTCATTTATGTGGATTATAAAAGTGACTCTTCTGATGAATTATGTAATGTTCCACTTACTAGTCAAGAAAAAAAGCCATTTATATTCATTTGATTTACTTCCTTCAACTGAAATTTTTCTTCTTAATATTGTTATTGAATCTAATAAAATGTTTGTTAAAAATCCATATTTGGCCTAAAATACACATATAAATTATAATTCTGAGAGTATATTTCAGCAACTTGAGATCTGATCTTTGCTGAATATTTTCTAAATAGTCTCTAATTTTTCTCCTCAAATAAAAGACTTTTAAAAAATATGTATGGCCCCTTTCACAATCAGCTTTTTGTTGCTTTTGCTACTCTTTTCTGTCCCCACTTTTGATAGGAAGAGTGATGGAATGGCATAGACATACTGAGTTGCTGCACTAATAACTCCATCAGACTATACCCTGAGCACATTCCCTTCATAGCCTGAGAGGTGCTCAGTGAAAAGTTTTCCTGAAGTCACAATAAGGCACCCCAAATTGTTTCAATATGAATTTTCTGTATTTCCAGTAAGAAGCACATATTTGTTTCACAGAATCCATCTTTAGTAAAACTGAAACCCTCTTGCTAAAATTTGACAGTCTTGAATAAAGAGATGCCTCTGATTAGACAATAATATAAGACTCAATATAGATCTGTTTCTGTAAATTCACATAAACTATATCTAATGTAGTGTTATAGTAGTAATATGGCTTGACTCTCTGTCCCCATCCAGATCTCATCTCAAATTAGACTCCCTATGCATAAAGGGAGGGACCTATGAGACGGGTTCCTCCATATTATTCTCATGATAGAGAGTGAGTTCTCATGAGAGTGGGTTGTTTGACAAGTGTCTGGTGCTTCTCCCTTCTCTCTCTCTCTCTCTCTCTCTCTCTCTGTCTGTCTCCTGCCACCATGTAAGATGTGCCTTGCTTCCTCTTTGCCTTCTGCCAGACTGTAGGTTTTCTGAGGCCTCCCTAGCCGTGTGGAACTGTGAGTCAATTAAATTTCCATTTTTATAAATTACCCAGTCTCCGGTAGTATCTTTATAGTAGTGTGAAAATGGATTAACACTGAGAATTGGTAGCAGCAGAATGGGGTACTGCTACAACGATAATCTGAAAATGTGGAAGCAATTTTGGAACTTGGTACTAGACAGAGGTTAGAAGAGTTTGGAAGGTTCAGGAAGATGTGGGAAAGTTGTTAAATGGTTTTAACCAAATGCTGATAGTGACATGGATGATGAAGTCCAGACTGAGGTGGTCTTAGATGGGAACTTATTGGGAACTTGAGCAAACGTCATGTTTGCTCTGCTTTAGCAAAGACACTGGTGGCATTTTGCCCTAGCCCTAGAGATCTGTGGAATTTTGAACTTGAGAGAGACGATTTAGGCAGAAAAAAATTTGAAGCAGCAAAGCATTCAAGACTTGAATTGCCTTTACCTGAAAGCATATCATTATATGCACTCACAAAGAGATTGTTTGAAATTGGAAATTACATTTAAAGAGGAAGTATGTTGAAAAAATTTGGAAAACTTGCAGCCTGACCATGAGGTAGAAAAGAAAAACCTGTATTCCGAGGTGAAATACAAGTGAGATGCAAAAATTTAAGCAATAAAGAGCTGTATGTTAATCATCAAGAAAATGAGGGAAATGTCTCCAAGGCATTTCAGAGATCTTCAAGGCAGTCCCTCCCATCACAGGCCCAGAGGCCTAGGTGGGAAAAATGGTTTCATGGGCTGACTCAGAGCTCCACTGCTCTGTGCAATCTCAGAACATGATACTCTTCATTCCAGCCACTCCAGCTCCAACCATGACCAAAAGGGGCCAATTACAGACCAGGACATAGCTTCAGACGGCACAAGCCCCAAGCCTTGGCAGCTTTCATGTGGTGTTGGGCCTGAGAGTGCATAGAAGACAAGAATTTAGATTTGGGAACCTCCACCTAGATTTCAGAGGATATATAGTAATGCCAGGATGTCCAGGCAGAAGTCTGCTACAGCGTTGGAGTCCCCATGAAGAACCTCTACTAGGGAAGTACAAAGGAAAAATGTGGAGTTGGAGTGCCCCCACACAGAGTCCCCACTGGGGCAATGCCTAGTAGAGCAGTGAGGAAAGGGCCACTGTACTCCAAACCCCAGAATAGTAGATCCATGTACAGCTTGCATTGTGTGCCTGGAAAGCCCACAGGCCCTCAAAACCAGACTGTGACACCAGCTGCAGGGGCTGCATCCTGTAAAACCACAAGGGTCAAGGTGCCTGAAGACTTGGGGGACCCACCTCTTGCATCAGCATGCCCTGGATGTGAGACGTGGAGTCAAAGGAGTTAATTTTGGAGTGTTAAGATTGAATGAGTGCTCTGACAGCTTTTAGACTTGCATGGGTCCTGTTGTCCCTTTGTTTTAGCCATTTTCTCCCATTTGGAACAGGAACATTTAACCAATGCCCATGTACCCATTGTATCTTTGAAGTAACTAACTTTTATATATATACAGCCTCCTAGGTGAAAGGCACTTCCCTTTTCAGCGATGAGACTTTGGTCTTAAACTTTTGGGTTAATTCCCAAATGAGTAAAGACTTTGAGTGACTATTGGGAAGGCATAATTGTGCTTTGAAATATCAGAGGGATACGAGATTTGGGAGGGGCCAGGGCGGAATCATATGGTTTGGCTCTGTGGGGTGGGGACCCAAATTTTATCTTGACTTGTAATCCCCATATGTTGAGGGAGGGACCTACTGGGAGGTGATTGGATCATGAGGGTGCTTTCCCTTATGCGATTCTTATGATAGTGCATGAGTTCTCATGATATCTAACGTTGAAATGTTGGGCAATTTTCTTTTCTCTCTCTCTCTCACCACTGCGTAAGATGTGCCTTGCTTCTCCTTTGTCTTCCACCATGATTTTATGTTTCCTGAGGCCTTCCCAGCCATTTGGAAATGTGAGCCAATTAACTCTCCCTTCTTTATACATTAGCCAGTCTCAGATATTCTTCATAGCAGTGTAAAAATGGACTACTACAAGTAGAAACTTATGGGAAAAGTTTTGACAGTTAGTATGAATTATGTTATGAGGTCAAAAAGAGCATGACTTTTTTCACATATCAAGGAGCATCAATTTTTGGAGAGTACCAATGAAAAAAAAGAGTTAACTAAAAAGTAAACTTGCTAGAATATATGTTTAATTAATTGGAGAGATTCAGTTAAAGAACAATTGATGTTAATACTTTTCATAAATTTACACTGATTCAAGACTAAGTAAACAAATGTGATCTATTTGTTATACTTTGGTAATTTTATCAATATCACTTTATCTGTGACATATATAATATTGAGTTTTTTGATCTATGTTAAACAAACAAAACAATAAATAACAAAACTTTTGACAAAATCTTAAAACCTAGCAAAAAATGTTCAGAATGCTAATTTATTTGAAAACTCTCTAATGAGTTATTTTTAAGAAAACTGAGAATATGATTTGTTAAGTGAAAATTTTAGGAATCTGACACCTGCCTTGGGTATTTAACATGCTATGATCTGTAAGAAGGTTTAGACATTTGTCTCTGTAGGTCAGATCTTGTACAAAAGCTTTGCTCTTTCAACTCTTCTGTTGACAGCAATGTGCCCTACAGTAGCCTCAGCTTACTGCCTTGACTGTTCCAAGCTTTGGTGCTGGAAGAGAGAGTCCATGCAGATCCCAGTGAATGTCATGAGTTGAGACAGAGCTGAGAGTACAGGGAGATCGAAATGTCTAGATTTTTCAAGACAAAGGAACCAAGACAAGAGAACTACAAGGAAAGAGAATGCTGGCAATCTACAGAGCATATCTTTAAAGTATTCAGTAGAATACTGATTACTGCATATGTATGAGGAAACTACCCAAGCACAGAAAAAGAACCAGCTGAAAAGATCAAAATGAATAGTGCTCAGGGTTGCACAGTGACAAAAATAGAACCAGCCAGGCAAGAAAAACTCATAATTTACAGAGCATTAAGTAGAACACTCAGAAATGCCATGGCTCTCTAGTGGTAAAGAATTATCCTAAATCAAACACTGTTTCCAATTTGTCAAACAAAAAATAAAACAAGATCTGTAAGTATCAAACTGTATCCAATTAATGTAATCCCACCTCTCTTGCATGCAATTAAAGTTACCCAGTATGCAAAGAAGCAGTAGAAACACAGCTCAGAAGGAGAGAATAATCAATACCTTAATCAATAATTTCAGAACTGAGAGAGCTGAAACATGTTCAAATTAGCAGACAAGAACATTAAAGCAACTATACTAACTGTATTCCGTATGTTCAAAAAGTTAAGAAAACAAGTAAGATCTCTTAAAAACATGATTCAATTTGAACTCTTAGAAATGAACATTATATTGCTTAAAATTAAAAAAATACACTGATGAGATAAATGATGGATTAAATATTGCAAAAGAAAAGATTAATAAACTTGAAGACATAACAACAGAAGTAAACAAAATGTAACACAGAGAAAAAGAATCCTAAAAAATGCAAAGAACATGAATGAACTGTGGGAAAATCCCAACAACCTAATATACACACAGAGAGCCTGAAAGTGGGAAATGACACATAAATAAATAAATACTGAAATGTGCCCAATTTGATACAAAGTCCCATAGATCAAAACACTCAATGACTCCAAAGCACCAGATAAACGAAAAGCCAGATGACAGGAAAGTGGGCAGTGGTGATGTTATCACAAATTGTTAGAAACAGTCAATAGAAATTTAGGACAGATACAGAAGGCTTGAATACCTTTCCCAATGAAAGTATACTAAAAATTATTTTCTAGTGCACAATGAACATTTACTAACATAAAACACATTCTTGGCTGCGGAAGAAGTATCAATGAATTTAAAAGTTATCACATCATATAATGTATTTTATCTGATAAAAATAGAATGAAATTAGAAATAAATAACAAAAACACATTTTGAAAATTCCCAAATTATATTTGGAAACTAAATAGAATGCATATAAGAAAAATATAGAAAGTACATTGAACTGAATTAAAATAAAACTGAAGAACATCAAAATTTGTAGGATGGATCTAATGTAGTATTTAAGGGAAATTTGTCTCAGTAAATGCCTGATTTAGAAAAGAAAAATTCCAAATTGATTTAAGTCCTAGGAAAGCAGAAAAATACAGTAAGTAAAAAAAAAAAAACACAAACCAGTGGAAGAATCATGAAGATCAAAGAGGGAGAGAGCTAGACAGAGAGGCAGACACATAGATAGAAAGAGGAAAATTAATAAAATTAAAAAGTAATTCTTTCAGAAGATAAACATAGTTGATAAATTTCTAGCCACATTAATCAGGTAAAACTGATAAGAAATACACCAAAAGCAATATACAGGATGAATGAGGCACCATCACTACTGATTCTGTGAATATTAATAAAAATATGGTAATATTATAAACAATTTTGTACAAGTATTGTTCTGTAACTTAGATTTAAATGAGCAATTTCCTTGAAGATCACAAGATACTAATATTGGCTCAGGAAGAAATAGCTAACCCAAATACCCTTATATTTTTTAAAAATTGAGTTTTCAGTTAAAAGCCTTCCACAAAGGAAAACTCTAGTCCCAGAAGGCTTCAGCTGGACAGTCTACTAAATATCAATGGAAGAAAGAATTTCAGCTCTGCACATGCTCTTCCAGAAAATTGACCAAGAGGGAATTTTCTTAAATCATTCTATGAGGTCAGTATTATTTTGATACCAAAATCAGAAGAAGAAATTATCAGAAAAGAAAATTATAGAATATTCATAATGAATGTATATCCGAAAAAGTTTTAACTAAATGCTAACAAATTAAATACAACAATATATAGAAAGATAATACATCATGAGAATAAGTGAAGTTTTTAACATTCCAAAATCAATGAATGTAATTCACCAAATATTGTATTAAAAATAAAAGTCTTATGATAATCTCAATAGATGCAGAAAAAACATCTTAAAAAGTCTAATATCTATTCATGAAAGAAGATTTCAGCAAAGAAGAAATAGAGAACTTTCATATCTTGATAAAAGACATCTATGTAAGAACTTATAGCTAACCTCATACTTACTGGTGAAAGAAATGCAGACTTTTCTCTTAAGATAAAAAATGCAAGGATTTCTGCTCTCACAACTACTATTCCACATTGCATTTGCAGCTCCAGTCAGTGCAATAGGCAAGAATGAAAGGCATTCAGATTAGAATGAAAAAAAAACTATTTGCAAATGATATAATTGCCTGTGTACAAATGCAGTGGTATCAACAAAAGAGCCATTAGAATTAAAGTGGGTTTAGTAAAGATGTAAGATAAGAGATCAACATATGAAAATAAATATTTCTATTTTTTTGTTGTTGTTTTTTGAGACAAAGTCTCCCTCTGTCGTCCAGGCAGGAGCCCAGTGGCACGATCATGGCTGTATGCACGGTTGACCTCCCAGGCTCAAGCAATCATCCTGTCTCAACTTCCCAAGTAGGTGGGATTACAGGCCCACATCACTACATCTGGCTAATTTTTGTATTTTTTTGTAGAGACAGTGTTTAATTATGTTGCCCAGGCTAGACTTGAGTTTGTGAGCTTAAGCTGTTCACCCACCTCGGCCTCCCAAAGTGCTGGGATCATAGGCATGAACCATTGTGCCCAGACATAAATAATATTTCTATACACCAACAATTAGTTGTAGAAAATTGAAAGTTTAAAATATATAATATATAATAATACCAAAATATAAGACATATTGAAGTATAAATTTGATCAATAATTTGCAAAACTTACAAGAACAATTAATACAAAATAATTTGGGAGAGATTTTGAAAAGAACAAAATAAATATAGAACATAATGTGTTGGATCCCAAAACTCAACATCATCAAGTTCTCTACAAATTTATGTATAAACACAATATCACTACAACTTACAGCAGGTACTTTTTGTTGACATTGATAAGTGGACTCTAAAATTTGTGTGATAATGAAAAAGCAGCTTTGAAAAACAAGAAAGTTGAAGGACCTTGACTATTTACTTTAAATATTATAATATTTTAAGATTTAGCATTAATATGTTATATTTTAATATGTATTTTAAGTTTATAATTATCATAAATTATAATAATGAAGTTCATATACTACTGGTATGAAGATGAACAAATAGTTAAGTGGAACATAAGGTAAAATACAGAAATAGTTCCACAGTATATGGTCAATCAATTTTTGTTCAAAAGCTATTCAGTGAAGAACATATAGTATCTTTACAAATAGTGATGGAACATGTAGTTACTCATTTTCAGAAAATCAGCTTGTGTAACTAATGCTATAATAAGTCTAAATGGAAAACCTCATGTTATAAAACTTCTAGAAGGAAAGATGAAAGAAAAATTACTGTGGCATTGAATTAGGTAAAGGATTTCTTAGCTGTCACACTAACGACACACCCTACAAAAACACAGATAAATTAGACTCTAACAAAATTAAGAGTTTCTGCTCTCTGAAAGATTTTAAGAAAGTGAAAAGACAAGTCCTGAATTGGGAGAAAATATGTTTCAATTATTTATCCAACAAAATTTTTGTATTATGATTTATAAAGTGTTCTCAAAATAAAAATAAAATATACAACCAAATAAGAAATAAGCCAAAAGTTTGAAGATTTTTTATCAAAGAAGCTATATGAAACAGGAAATAAAACCATCAAAAGATGCTCAACATCATTTTTATTAAAAAAAATGCAAAGTAAAAGCACAATGAGATACCACTATGCACATATTAGAATGCCTAAAACTTATTTAAAAAAAGTTATAAAGCCTAATCATAATGAATGTTGGTATAGGAGGGAACTGAAACTCTTCCACTGCTGGTGGGACTGTAAAATGGAACAACTGCTTTGTAAAGTTGTAAAATGGGCCAGGCACAGTGGCTCACTCCTATAATCTCAGCACTTTGGGAGGCCCAGGTGGGTGAATCACCTGAGGTTAGGAGTTGGAGACCAGCCTGGCCAACATGGGGGAAACCTGATTCTAATAAATATACAAAAAATTAGCCAGGTGTGGTGGTGTATGCCTGTAATCCCAGCTATTGGGTAGGTGGAGGCCAGAGAATTGCTTGAACCTGGGAGGTGGAGGTTGCAGTGAGCTGAGATCAAGCCACTACACTCCAGCCTGGGTGATACAGCTAACAAACATATGAGAAAAAGCTCATCATCACTGGTCATTAGGGAAATGCAAATCAAAACCACACTGAGATACCATCTCACACCAGTTAGAATGGCAATCATTTAAAAATCAGGAGACAACAGATGCTGGAGAGGATGTGAATAAATAGGAACACTTTTACACAGTTGGTGGGAGTGTAAATTAGTTCAACCATTTGGGAAGACAGTGTGACGATTCCTCAAGGACCTAGAAATAGAAATACCATTTGATCCAGCAATCCCACTACTGGGTATATACCCAAAGGATTATAAATCATTCCATTATAAAGATACATGCACACATATGTTTATTGTTGCACTGTTCACAATAACAAAAACTTGGTACCAACCCAAATGCCCAATGATAGACTGGATAAAGAAAATGTGGCACATATATACCATGGAATACTATGCAGCCATAAAAAAGATGAGTTAATGTCCTTTGCAGGGACGTGAATGAAGCTGGAACCCATCATTCTCAGCAAATTGATACAAGAACAGAAAACCAAACACCACATGTTCTTACTCATAAATGTGTGTTGAACAATAAGAACACATGGACACAGGGAGGGAAACATCACACACTGGGGTCTGTTGGGAGATTTGGGGCTAGGGAAGGAATAGCAGGGGGTGTGGAGATTGTGGAGGGATAACATTAGGAGAAATACCTAATGTAGGTGACTGGGGGGATGGATGCAGCAAACCGCCATGGCACGTGTATACCTATGTAACAAACCTGCATGTTCTGCACATGTACCCCAGAACTTAAAGTATACTAATAAAAAGAAAGAAAGAAAGAAAATGGTTTGGTAATGTTTTAAGAAGTTGAATATACGTTTATGATATGGCTCAGCTATTCATTCCACACTTAGGATTTGAGATTTTCCAAACATGCAAAAGAAATGAAAACACATGTCTACAACAAAGACCTGTACATGGATGTTTGTAACAGTTTGACCTGTAATAGGCAGAAACTCAGATTAATCCAAATACTCATTAAATGTGAATAAATTATATTATGTCCATGCCTCAGTAATAAAGAAGAATGAACTACTAAAAATATGCAACATTATGGATTCATCTCAAAAAATTAAACTAAATGAGAAAAGGCAGGTACCAAGCAACAGCGTAAAATTTCATTTCATTAATACAAAATTATAGAAAATATATATTAATTTACATAGATAGAGAATCAGCAGCTGCCTGAGGGTGGTTAGAATAAGGAGAAGTAGGAATGAGAAACCCTGAAGTGGCACAAGAAGAGTTTGAGGGGTAAGAATATATTCAATAGGCCGGCACGGTGGTTCACACCTGTAATCCCAGCACTTTGGGAGGCCAAGGTGGCAGATAGCTAGGTCAGGAGTTCAAGACCAGCTTGGCCAACATAGTGAAACTCTATCTCTACTAAAAATACAAAAATTAGCTGGGTGTGGTGACGTGCACCTGTAATCCCAGCTACTCAGGAGGCTGAGGCAGGAGAATTGCTTGAATTCGGGAGGCGGAGGTTGTGGTGAGCTGAGATCGCACCATTGTACTCCAGCCTGGGAGACAGAGTGAGACTCCATCTAAAAAAAAAAAAAAAGAGAATAGATTCAGTATATTGAGTGTACTGATGGTCTGACAGGTGCATACATATATAGCATCTTATCATGTTACACATTTTCAATACATACAGTTAGTTTTATTTCAGTTACGACTTTAAAAAGCTGTTAGAAGACTTCATAATCTTTATTTCATATTATTTTTTCTCAATCTCAAAATTATAATTTATAGAAATATTTAGAATTCTATCAAAGCACAGTTAAGAAAACACATAGTGAATTTGTTCTCTGATATAACTATACATATTCCTAACTAACCCCAACTTCCTTAAATGAATGTGTGTATATTTACATCAATACACACTTATATACATATGTGTGTGTGTGTATATATATATATATATGTGTGTGTGTGTGTATATATATATATGTGTGTGTGTGTGTATATACACATATTAGTATTCAGAAGTAATTTACATGAAAGACATCAAAATCTTTATTTTTATTTTACTCAGCATCTTAAATATATTTCTTGGCAAACAGAAGTGCTCAATTTTCCTTCTTAACAATCTGCTTTCCTTTTAACTACTTTCTCTTTATTTGATGATACTTGTTCTTCAAGCCAAAGGATCTCCTTCTAATGAAAGCTCCTGTTAGTATTGTGCTTCTAGAATCTGCTGTGCATCTGTGCCACACTAACGTGCTTGGTGGGGTTGAATTTTCCCCTAAACACCTCACTGACAAAGCAGATTAGTTTTATGACTGAAATATTTCCCTGTTAAGTGTCTCTTCAGTCTTTCTGCAACGCTAGCATCAGGAAAAAGAAAATGTAATGTTTCCATGTGTTTTATTTTAATTGAATCAGCTGCAAGAACAAAATACTTTTCCTTTTCAGATTGAGAGAAAATTGCTGCCTTGGTTCCAAATCACTGCTTGATAACCAAATAGCTCTTTTCAACCTAGATTTATTATATTTCTACTTTCATGTGGAAAAATTTTGCAGTCACTGTTGTTTGGAACATTAGTTGGTAAACTGTTTTCCTGCCTGACACTTTCCTCATAGGCCACTGAGAAAATTCAACTGATTCTATCACTCTCTTTCCTAATACACTGGTAATACTTGATGTGCTATAGGCTGATAGAGAGGAAATTTAACTGTGACTTCTAAGAACTATCTTTCCATCAGGGTAACAAAATATTTTATGTTCCTGTCAGTGTGGATGTGGTGGAATGATTGAGAAGCACATTTTTAAATTTCATCACCTACAAGCTATGGTAAATCACCAAATGTAGCCCTAGTGTTGTTCCTACAACAATGTCTGAGACCTTTTAAAACAAATTTCTACAGGAGCCAAATATTTCCTCATTAGAACTTTCATGTGCTCTAGGTTTTAATCAGCAGTCATTTTGAGACAGTCCTTTACAATCACATTAGAGAATTTATGCGCTTGGGTAAGACTTTCCCTGCCTGGGATTAAGGTGTGAAGAACACAGCCTTTGGAGTAAGAAACACCACTACATTTCACTTCACCACTTCCTATTTGATACTTTCTTGATATAAGTTTCTTCCAGTATCTGTTTACGCTTCTGTAATACAGTGTTAATAATTTTATTAGAGGAAAGCTAAATTTGGCCATAAACAGATGCAAAAAAAAAAAAATCAAAACAATGACTTAATCAAATAAGCAAGAAGTTTATTCTCTCCCACAAAGCAGTCCAGAGTTGAAGACAAAATGGCTTTGTAATCTTCAAGACACAGCTTCTGTCGCTGGCATCAAGGCTGTTGTTTACTATCTCCAGCCAATGGAAAGTGTAAGGAGGAAAATGAAGGTAAGTCATTTCCACATTGAAGATTCTATACGGAGTGCACAGTCAAGACTCCTACTTTCTTCCAATTGGCCAGGGCTTGGTCACAAGGCCCATGAGGGTGCATGGAAGCCTGAGAGATGGCCCTGTGCACAGCTAAAACTTGGAGATATCTCTTTCTAAAAGAAAGAAGGAATAAAAGCAAATAAATAATCTACATTTACTAGCTATTACATATGTTGCAAATATGTTTTCCAGATCTGGCACTTGCATTTTAGATTTTCTTATGATGTTTTGTCATATGGAGATTTTCATTTTTTATTTGACTTTAATGAAATAATTTCCTTTTTTCGTATGAATGCTTATATGTGTTTGTTTTTTTAAAGGCTGTAAAACATTCCTTTATAGGAGCTTTCAAATGTTTGAAAGTTTCTTTTCAGTCATTTTGATCTTTAATGCATCTGGCAATTATATGTTATAATATGAGGTGTGAAGAAACAGTCTAATTTTATTTCTTATATAGAGAACTAATTATTATAACTCTTATTGACGACCTCATCTTTTCTCACTTTCTTCCTCTTCTCTTTGTCCCTTATAATTTCTGTTTTCTGTTTTTTTTCCCAATACACAAATACAGTTTTGTGAATAGTGATAAAGTGAACTCTCATGTAGCAATGATTCGAGTCAAGCCTATTCCCTTGTATTTTATATTTCATATTCATTTCTCTTTTCTAGTTTATTCCATTCCCACACCTACCCATTTTTACACTTCTTTCTTTTCCTCATTTGCCCTTTATCTTTCTCCTCCTCCCCCTCCTCCCCCTCCTCCCCCCTCCTGCTCCCCCCTCCTCCCCCTCCTCCTTCTCCTTCCTCCTCCTCCTTCCTCTTCCTCCTTCCTCCTCCCCCTCCTCCCCCTCCTCCTCCCTCTCCTCCCTCCTCCTCCTCCTCCCTCCTCCTCCTCCTCCTCTTCTTTCCTCCTCCCTCCTCCTCCTCCCCCTCCTCCCCCCCTCCTCCCTCTCCTCCCCCCTACTCCTCCTTCCTCCTCCTTCCTCCTCCTCCTTCCTCCTCCTCCTTCCTCCTCCTTCCTCCTCCTCTTCCTCCTCCCTCCTCGTCCTCCTCCTCCACCTCCATCCTCCACCATCCTCCACCACCTGCACCTCTTCCACCGCCACCCTCCACCACCGACGACCAACGCCGCCAACAC
>CAUYQU010019927.1:0-12143 GCA_963574635.1 Cheracebus regulus
CCATGGTGAGCAAAGCAGGAAAGACATGGGAAGGAGCCTGTAGGGACCTTCCCCAACCCTGTGTAATACGAGGTCTCTTTGTTGTTTAAATCAAAAGCCTTGGCAACAAAAGCCAAAATGGACAAATGGGATCTAATTAAAATCCAGAGCTTCCGTACAGCAAAAGAAACTTTTTTCTTCAGTATTTTAGAATTTATACATTATATTTATATTGGTTAATATTAATTCTTAACACTTGTTGGTCAGCCTTTTTACCTTGCTGCCTACTCTGAGAATAAGATAAGACTCTTGACACGCTTTTACTCCCTACGTACATCTTCACTTTCTTAAAATTATCTGAACTCTTTAACTCGAGATTTGTGCAGTCCAATACGATGGGTCCAGACACTTGTGGCTGTGGAGCACTTGAAATGTTGCCAGACTGCATTGAGATATGCTGTAAGAACAAAATGTACACCTGATTTCAAAATCTTAGCATCAAAAATATGTAAAATCTATTGCTAATAATTCTTTTTTTTTTCCTTTTTTCTTTTTTGCCAGTATGTTGTGATCTCAGCTAATAATTCTTATACAGATTATATTCTGAAATAATATTTCTGATATATTGGCTAAATAAAATACATTATTAACAGCAATTTTACCTGTTTCTTTTTACTCTAATATGGCTACTAGAAAATGTAAAATTATATAAATGGCTCATATTTATAGCTTGCATTATATTTTTATTGAACAGTGCTACTGTGGATTGTGATAGTTTTTATTTTTAACATAATGCTTTTATTTTCTTAGGAATAATTACTTAACAATTGCCTTAAGTTTTTCATCCACATTACCAAGAATCATTTGAACTTAAAGTTATATTGGTATCTTTGTTCATTTTCCTTGTATCCTATGTCTTTCTCTTTTCCTGGATTTATTTTTCATTTTGATACCTTCAATCTTGAGTAATTCTTAATGTAGAGTCTGTGAAGAATTAACTTTTTAAGTCCTTGTATATCTGAAAATATCTTTATTTTTTTCTTATTCTTGATTTATATTTTGGCAGGGTAGTGAATTACTCCATTTTCTCTGACAATCTATTTTCGGTGGTTCTGATTTAATATAAGTAATCTGTTCCCTTTTCCTGACTACAAGCTGTCAAGACTTTTTATTTTTGTAGTTCAGATTTTTCATTAGGATGCTTCAACGACTGGTTATTTTTTCACTACTTCTGCAAGGTATTTAGTGAGCCCTTTTAAAACTGAACTCTTGTTTCTTCAGCTATGAGATTTAGAAAAGAAATACTCTATTGTTTTTACCTTTTCAACATCTCTGGATGACCTGTAATAAAGTTATTAGGAACTTTAGATTTATCCTTCATAACTCATTTTTTCTCTTATTTTCCATCATTCTGGGGAACCCCTCAGCTCAGTCTTCCTCTGATTTGATTTTCAGTTAAGTCCACTCTTCTGTCCTGCTGCTCATTAGATTTTGGTTGCCTTGTTTTGTCTCCTAGCTTTTATTTTCATTCTGTCAAAAGGGATTGAGGAGGAAGGGCAAGTCAATGCCTGTTCAGTCTGCCATTTTGAATCGCATCTTCTAGTTAATGTTGGCTCTTTTATTGAAGACACCTTTCTTTAAGATTCATACCTATAAAAGGTTGGTGACAGAAACCAAATGTGCCTATAACTCATCCTTCTCTCTGAGCTG
The DNA here is from genome assembly GCA_963574635.1 of Cheracebus regulus. Lineage (NCBI taxonomy): Eukaryota > Metazoa > Chordata > Mammalia > Primates > Pitheciidae > Cheracebus > Cheracebus regulus. The sequence continues at coordinate 1,690 of CAUYQU010019927.1, forward strand.
AAGGATTGTTCTTAGGTCAAGCTTGGATACCTCAGATCTCTCCTCTTAGAATTAGTTATTTCTTAGGTGTATCTTCTATTTCTCATGCAGATGTTCTCAAATCTGGATTCACATCAAACTCACTGGTGGGTAAGGTATTTTCAAGCAATTTTTTTTGAGATGGAATCTCGTTCTGTCACCCAGGCCCGAGTGCAGTGGTATCATCTTGGTTCACTGCAGCCTCAACCTTCCGAGTTCCAGCGATTCTCCTGCCTCAGCCTCCCTGGTAACTGTGATTACAGGCACATGCCACTACACCTGGCTAATTTATGTATTTTTAGTAGAGATGGGGATTTCACCATGTTGGCCAGGCTGGTCTTGAACTCCTGGTCTCAAGCAATCCACTCGCCTCAGACTCCCAAAGTGCTGGGATTACAGGTGGGAGCCACTGCACCCAGCTGTTTCATTTTCTATGGGTGGTATCTTTGAATGAAAAATTTTAGGCCGAGTGCATTGGCTCATACCTGTAATCCCAGCACTTTGGGAGGCCAAGGCAGGTGGATCACTTGAGGTCAGGAGTTCGAGACCAACCTGGCCAACATTGGCCAAACGCCATCTCTACTAAAAATACAAAATTAGCCAGATGTGGTGGCGAGTGCCTGTAATCCCAGCTACTCAGGAGGCTGAGCCAGGGGAATCACTTTAACCTGGAAGATGAAGGTTGCAGTGAGCTGAGATCATGCCAGTGCACTCCAGTCTTGGAGGACAGAGTGAGATTCTGTGAAGAAAAAAAAAGAAGAATTTTGTTTTGTTTGGTATTAAAATGTTTAATTTTACTTTGGGAGGCTGAGGTGAGTGGATTGCTTGAGCCCAGGAGTTCCATACCAACCTGGGAAACATGGTGAAACATACAAAAAAATATAAAAATTAAGCCAGGCATGGTGGTGGGCACCTGTAATCCCAGCTAATCAGGAGACTGAAGCAGGAGAATCGCTTGAACCAGGAAGAGCTGAGATTGCGCCACTGCACTCCAGCCTGGGCAACAGAGTGAGACTCCGTTTCAACAACAACAAAAATACCAAAATTATCCAGGGTTGGTGGTGTTACACGCCCGTAGTTTCAGCTACTGAGGAAGCTGAGGTGGGAGGATCACTTGAGCCCAGAAGGTTGAGGCTGCAGCGAGCCATGCTCATGCCACTGCACTCCAGCCTGGGTGACAGTGAGACTCTTTCTCAAAAAATAAAAAAATGTTTTGCTTTCACATTTCTCCTAGCTGAAATGTTAGACTTATGTAATGTAGGTGTTCATCTAATTATCTGACCCAGAATGTAAAAGTAACACACATGAACCCAAGAACTATCCCATCTTTCTTAGGATACTGGGAAGTTGAGATTTTTCTGGAAACATTTTGATACTCATTGGCAGATTTTTTCTTTTAATTTTATTTATTTATTTTTTTGAGACGGTGTCTCACTCTGTCACCCAGGCTGGAGTGCAGTGGTATGATCCTAGCTCACTGCAACCTCCACCTTACAGGTTCAGGCAATTCCACTGTCTCAGCCTTCTGAGTAGCTGGGATTAAAGGTGCCTGCCACCACATTCAAGTAATTTTTGCATTTTTAGTGAAGACGGGCTTTCACCATGTTGGTCAGGCTGGTCTCGAACTCCTGACCTCAAGTGATCTGCCCGCCTCGGCCTCCCAAAGTGTTGAGATTACAGGCTAGAGCTACCATGCCTGGCCTATTATTATTGTTGTTATTTAGATGGAGTTTTTGCTCTGTTGCCCTGGCTGGAGTGCAATGGCATGTATACCAGAACTACTCAAAATGGATCATACTCTTAAATTTGAAGCATAAAACAATAAAACTTTTCAAGGAAAATATAGAAGAAAATTGTTAGGACCTAGGGCTAGGCAAATGATTTGTAGACATGGCATAATAAGCACAATTCATAAAAGGAAAATATGATAAATTAAATATCATCATAATTTTAAACTTTTGTTGTATGAAAGATCCTGTTACGAGGATGAAAGAGGCCAGGCATAGTGGCTCACACCTGTAATCCCAGCACTTTGGGAGGCCGAGGCAGGAGGATCCCGAGGTCAGGAGATCAAGACCATTCTGGCTAACATGGTGAAATCCCATTTCTACCAAAAATACAAAAAATTAGCTGAGCGTGGTGGCACACGCCTGTAGTCCCAGCTACTTGGGAGGCTGAGGCAGGAGAATCACTTGAATCAGGGAGGCGGACGTTGCAGTGAGCTGAGATCAAGCCACTGCACTCCAGCCTGGGCAGCAGAGCAAGACATGGTCTAAAAAAAATATAAAAATAAAAAAAAAAAGGAGGATGAAAAGAACAAGCTACAAAATAGGAGAAAATATTTGCAGGCCACATATTTGAAAATGGACTTGTATCTAGAATGTATAAAGGACTCTCAAAAACCAAGAGCAATAAAACAATCAATTCAATTAGAAAATAGTCAAAAGATATAAAAAGATATTTCAACAAAGAGGACATACAGATGGCAAATAAGCATACAATAAGATATCCAGCATCATTATCCATTAAGAGAATTAAGACCATAGTGAGATGTCACTACACGTCTTTCAAAACAACTAAAACATTTTTAAAGTAGCAATATCAAAGACTGATGAGGAAGTGGAGCAATTGGATCTCTCATGGATTGCTGGTGAAAAAGTTAAATGGCACAGCCCTTTCAGAAAAAAAAAATTGACAGGTAGATCTTACAGAATTAACATTTATTTACCATATGGCCCAGGAATTTACACTTAGGTATTTATCCCAGAGAAAAAAAAAATGTATATCCATGCAAAAACTTGCACAGGAATGGTCATAGCAGCTTTATTTTTAATAGTCAACATTGGAAACAACTCAAATTTACTTCACCAACTGAATGGTTAAGCAAACTGGTACATCTATACTGTAGAATACTACACTGCAATAAAAAGGAATGAATCACGTCATTTATGAACAAAGTTTTATTTCTTCTTTCACAATCTGCATATCTTTTATTTTCTTGTTTTCTCATATTGCACTAGCTAGGACTTTCAGTAGGAAATTAAATGTTGGTGGTATTGCCACTAATTGCCACCCTTGCCTTGTTCCCCATCTTAAATTCTGTGTTTTCTAAATAAGTTAAGAACAGGAGTCAGTAAATCATGACCCGTTGTCCAAATCCAGCTTACTGCTTAGTTTAATAAACAAGGTTTTATCAGAAGACAGCTGTTTATTTGTACATTGTCCATGGATGCTTTCTTGCTGCAATGGCAGAGGTGAGTAATTGTGACAGAAACCAACTGGCCTGAAAACCTGAAAATACCTACTCCTTGGGTCTTTACAGGAAAAAAAAAAATTCTGACCACTGGTTTACACTATTTGCAGTGATAATGATCAATTATACATGTGCATTCATTTTTATACTTTCTCCCATCTTACTTGATCTGCCGTTTTTCCTCTTCCCTTTTTATCTTTTTCCTTATTCCTCTAATTTTTCCTCTAATAAATTGAATTTTTCTCTATTATCTGAATTTTAAGAGTCTAAAATTCATCAAGATTCCACCCTTACTCTGATTAATTCACCTGCTTTATAAAGTCTGAGCATCTATCATCTCCTACTGGACACACAAGCCATTTCCAGTCTCTATTTTAAATCTCCCTTTTTTATAACACCATGGATTAGACACTATTATTACTGTATTTTTTACATTTTTTAAAATTTTACCTTTTTTCCACTATTTTTACATGTCAAAAATGTTTTTCCTGGAGTCTTGTTTCTTCCTCTCCTCCAATGAATTGATTCTTTAGATTTTCTTAGTATGTGTCTGCTAGAGTTGATGCCTTCAGAGAGAGAGAAAGAGTGTGTGTGTTCTCGTGTGTGTGTGCTTGTGAGTGTGTGTGTGTGTGTGTGTGTGTGGATGTTTTTCAATCTACAAATATTTTGGCAAGGCCCTCCACTTCTCTCTTTCTTGCTCTCTTAGTGTTGTTCAAGTATATTCAATATGTTTGAGTGTACCTTTTTAGATATTTTTCTATGTGGAATGTGTTGCGTGCTTTTTTATTCTATGATTTTTTGTTTTTAAAATGTTTTTAAAAATATGTACTGCTCCTTGTTCTACTTATTTTCTCATTCCAGAATATTAAGGAGCTATCATTAGGACTCTCACTCTGTCATACTACTTTTTTTTTTTTTTTTTTGAGGTAGTTTCTCTCTTGTTGCCCAGGCTGGAGTGCAGTGAGGTGATCTCAGTTCACTGCAACCTTTGCCTCCCAGGTTCAAGCAATTCTCCTGCCTCAGCCTCCCAAGTGATTATAGGTGCCTACCACCATGCCCAGCTAATTTTTGTATTTTTAGTAGAGATGAGGTTTCACCATGTTGGCCAGGCTGGTCTCAAACTCCTGACCTCAGGTGATCTTCCCACCTCAGCCTCCCAAAGTGCTGGGATTATAGGTGTGAGCCACTATGCCCAGCCTATCATCTATATTTCTTAACTTCACATATTTTTGACTTGCTTTTCAATTTATTTGTATTTGTCAGTTTGCTAATTTTCCCTCGTGCTGTCTCATTTATTTAAACTATAAATAACAATTTAGTCTTAATGAAAATATTTATTTCTGAAAAATTGTATTTGGGTTATTTGTCAAATGTGCCAAGATGACAATTTTGACAGTTTTCTGTCCCTTGCCGACTTTTTAATCTATTATTATGTTTTATCTCTTTATTTATTTATTTCGAGATGGACTCTTACTCCATTGTCCAGGCTGGAGTCTGGTGGTGCAATCTCTGTTCACTGCAACCTCTGCTCCTGGGTTCAAGAGATCTTCATGCCTCAGCCTCCCAAGTAGCTGGGATTACAAGCAGAAGCTGCATCAGTCACAAAGTCTTCCCCATCTGAAATCTACATGTTGTTCTCATTGAATGTAACCATGAAATTTGGTGGAGCAAGAGTTTCAGACTAACAAGATAAATAAGAAATAGAAATCTAAATAAAGAATAGAAGAATTTTGGGAGCGATGAAGTATTAGAAAACAGAGGTGGGGATGAAAAGAAAGGTCTGGAGGAGTCTGTTTTGATTCTTAAGTAATTCTGGATCTGATGTGTTCACAGAGCCAGCAACAAAAACAAATAATAATACATGTGAAAAGAAGCAAAAAAGCATTAAAATTGTTCAAATGAAAACTATTTATATCATTAATGTATTTCAAATGTGACCTCTGGTGAATTATGTATTATTTCTCTTTCACATTCCTCATCTTTTGAATCAGAATGACAATAATGCCTATATTGATGGATTGTTGTAAACACCAGGGTTACAATATTAAAAAGTCTTCACAAGGTACATCTTCAACAACCAGTAACTATTATTATGCCAATTGTTTTTTGAAGTATCCAGATATCATTTTCTAAAACCTTAAGAAGATAATTCAGTAAACTATACTATATTACTTAGCATGATTATGCAAATTCTTATAGTTGTTTTTACTACCAATTTTGGGGGAAATTATAATTCTATGTCTTTCAAAGGGCATTTCTCTCATTGTAGTTGCTTAAAAATCCATCCCCAAAGGTTTACTGGTTTTCTTTCTTTGTAAAGCATGCTTTGGGGGAAATTATCGTTTCTTCTTGAAATTCTGGAACTTGAATTAAAGAGTCTGCCAGTCAGCATTGCCTGTTTTCTCTTGATCCTGGCATAAAGCACATGAAAATGGTCTCCAAGGCAAAGCATTCTATAATCTGTCTGCAAAGTAGTATTTTATATTTATTTATTTATTTAAGACAGAGCCTTGTGCTATTGCCCAGGCTGGAGTGCAATGGCATGATCTCGGCTTACTGCGATCCCTGCCTCCTGGGTTCAAGAGAGTCTCCTGCCTCAGCCTCCTGAGTACATGGGATTACAGCACACACCACCATGTCTGGCTAATTTTTGTATTTTTAGTACAGACGGAGTTTCACCATATTGGTCAGGCTGGTCTGGAACTCCTGATCTCAGGAAATCCACCCGCCTCGGTCTCCCAAAGTGCTGGCGTGAGCCACCGCACCCAGCTGCAATGCACTTTTCATCCAAATCCCATGACTAGATCACTTTTTATCTTCCCGCTGTCTTATGTGATGGCTGCTTGCTGCTCCTTTGAGGTATTTTTTTTAATGCGAAGGGTTAATGGCAAGAAACTAATGTCTCCATAGTTAGAACCAGATCTTTCATTTAGGTAAAATGCTATACCAGAAATATGGATTCCTCAAGCCACTAATTATAGTAATTGCATGGGGTACTAAGGACTGCACCTCACAGGAGATAGCAAAAATGATAACAACGGCTATAATCTAAGACCCAAAAGTATCGTTTACTTAGGTAGGGAACGTAGTCACCACAATGTTGAGCAAAACTGTGGAGCTATTGCTGTGTCACACATTATCCCCAAATTTAATAACATAAAACAAAAACTCAAACACCACATGTTCTCACTCATAGGTGGGTGTTGAACAATGAGAACACAAGGACACAGGGAAGGGAACATCACACACTGGGGTCTGTCGGGGGAAAAAAGGGGAGGGACAGTGCGGGGAAGGGAGTTGGGGAGAGAGAGCATGGGGAGAAATGCCAGATATAGGTGTTGGGGAGGAAGGCAGCAAATCTCACTGCCATGTGTGTACCTATGCAACAATCTTGCATGTTCGTCACATGTACCCCAAAACCTAAAATGCAATAAAAAAGACAAAAAACAAAAACAAAAACTATTTATTATTTCTTATGAGTCCATGAATAAACTGGGCATAAGAGGTTTTTGAATAAGCTCTAACCCTCCACAAAGTTATCTATTAGCATTTAAGAAACATAACTATACAACTCCATATTGATGTTCTGTACATTCCTGCAACATTTGGCTTGATACAGATATAGTTTCCCTATTTAATGGAGCCTTAATTTCTAAAATAGCATGTTCCCGAAGTGTTTCTTCTTGTTTTCTTTCATGTGTGTGTTTATATATGTATGTATATGCATGTATATATTGATATATATGTATTTATATGTATATGTGTATGTACACATTTCCTACTTCATTTCTGCCAGCATGCCAGCATCTTTGTTATTCTTTTCTTTCTTTCTTTCTTTCTCTTTCTCTCTTTCTTTGAGACAGAGTCGCACTCTGTTGCCCAGGTTGGAGTGCAGTGGCACGATCTCAGCTTACTGCAACCTCCACTTCCTCCTGGGTTCAAGCGATTCTCCTGCCTCAGCCTCCTGAGTAGCTGGGACTACAGGCATGTGCCAGCACGTCTGACTAATTTTTGTATTTTTAGTAGAGACAGGATTTCACCATGTTGGCCAGCATGGTCTTGATCTCTTGACCTTGTGATCCACCCGCCTCGGCTTCCTAAAGTGCTGGAATTACAGGTGTGAGCCACCGTGCCCAGCCCATCCTTGTTATTCTTTAGCACTCCGAGGTACCACCTTATGGTTATTTTCTCAGGTTGCCAATTATTCCAAAGATCACTGCCCAGAGGAGGAGAAGTCACTTGCCTTACTGCAGCCAACTGGTTATACTACGGAGGGGAAATTTAGGTGAGGATGTTAATAAGCATGTTTATGCATTTCTTCATGTGGCTGTTCTGATGAAATATCCATAGGCTCAGCAATAGGGAGCTCAAAATCTGGCCTCTCATTTTGCACCTGGGCTAGCTGTATATCTAATCCTCCATCAGTTGCAGTGTTGTCATCTTTGTTAAGAATTTAAAGAGTACCAATAAGCCTGGCTAATGTACAGAAAACAGAGGTAGCCACATCCTTTGCCCAGTAAGCTGTTGCTTGATGACAGAGCTGCTGGTATGCATAAAGATCTGGAACCTCCCCGTTTTTACTTACTTTATACATCTAGACAGACTTCACTTTGGGGCTCCTATTATTAGGAGGAAAATACAGAGGAAAGACAAATCCCATTTGGTAAAGTAAGTGGTATGCCTGCTCCTGCAGCTACCCATGGTTTATTACTGTTGTGTGTTATTTCCAACAGTATCTTATGTCTTCAGGATTCATTTTGCCTCGCTTTGTTTATGAGGACATTTGCATGAAAACAGGTTATTTGGACATTTGTCCTTTGAGAGTTTTGCTTATTCTTTCCTCCAAGTCAGGATCATATCTTCCATGCCACGGTCACTTCCATAGTCAAATGAAGATCTGTGAGCTGTAGTGAAAGATACAACATAAAGTCCTAAGAAACCAATGTAATCTTACTGAAATTTGTTTTTTGTTTTTTACTTTGTTTAACTTATCGTTCATTGAGGATCCAAAGTTGCCTATTTGGACTGCATTTAAATGTGCACATGTGTAGAGGAGATGTTCACATTAGAGTGAAATTTGATTGTACAACTTTTACAGTTGTAGCCCCACCCTCTGCTTGCAGTAGTTTTATATTAGAATCAGTAAACTATATGTGATTCTTTTTAGCTCATGTCTTATTCTCCAAAGGTATTCAAAATATGAGTGTCCATATTCAAGCTTTATTTTTTGTTTACTCCCATTTTGAGATAAGTTAAAAAAGAAAGTACCAAATATCCTATGTATGTGCAGATAAACTTCTACTTTGAATTAAGAAATGTGTACGTATTAGGACTTGCAATAAACATCTGTACAGTTTTATTTCAGTAATTTACAAAGTGTTGTCACTGGAATACCTGTTAAAAATACGAATCCTTGGCCCTCAATCAGTCCTGCTGAATTAGATTCTTTGGGAGTAGAGGCAGTGTTATCTCCATTTTATGTCGATCTCCTATGCAGGTCTATGATTACTAAAGTTAGAGAAACACTGCTAATCCTATCTCAGAGTTAAATCTGATTATTAGAAAACTATATACTGAGACCTCATTAATTTCTTAGAGAATTGCCTTCATGGCACAATAATTTACTATTTTTGTTTAATTTTTTTAAAATCAAAAATCAGTATAAGAAATGACAACATGTAAAGTCAATATGTACTTCTAAGAAACTATCATCAAACAACAGTTCCTTGTATTGTTCAGAGGCATGACATGGCAGCTGGCTACTGTAGTAGCTATTGGAGTAGGTTTCAGTTTTTGGCTTATATGCATAATGCTGTTTTGAACATTTCTTTACAAAGACTTTGTAAGTACATTATGCTTTTCTATGCAGGAATAGTACAAGTCCTGCACCATGTGGCATGCAGACATTCACATTTAGGAAGATACTCTGAGATTTACAAAAGTGTTTGCATAAATGTTTACTTTTATAAGCAATACTCCGGTTGCTCTGTCCTTGAAAACATTAGATTTTGTGTGTATTCTTCATTTTAGCCATTCTAGGGGTGTGTGTATAACATTATCTCATTGTGATTTTAATTTGTACTCTCCTAAAAATAATGACATTTATTTCATTTTCCTGTGTTTATTGCCATTTGGATTTTCTCTTTTGTGAAATTCTTATTCCAGTATTGTGACTATTTTTAATATAGATATTCTGCTTTTTATTATTTGTCTGTAGAATTTCTTTCTACACTCTGAATATTGTTTTTTAAAAGATATACATATTACAAATATTTTATCCCACACTGTGACATACAGTTACACTCTGTCAGTAATGTCTTTCAGTAAAGAGGGCCTCAATTTTAATATGGTTGACTGTATCAATTTTTATCTCTGCATTCAACCTTTTTGATCCCTATTGAGAATCCTTTGCCCACTCAAGGCTAAGAATATATTCACTTTTTTTCTAAAACCTTTGTTGTCTTATCTTTAACATTTAAATCTACTAGCTATCTAGCAATAAAGATGAAGGATAATATGCCTTTCCCAGGAGGATTTATAACAGGAATTCAAACATGGTTTTGCAAATGAAAACTAATCAGTGTTGTGCACCAAATTATTAGAGAAAAAATAGGGCAAAACTATAGGATTATATTAATAGATGCAAACAAGTATGTGATAAAATTTAACGTTTTATAGTACAACACACCCGCACATATACACACTTTTTTTTTTTTTTTTAGCAAATGAGGAAATAAGAGAACTTCTTAAATCTGATTTCTTAAAGACAATCTATAAGTGTACATATAGCAAACATCACACTTGGTGATAAAATGCTGAAAACATCCCCTGAGATCAGGAAAACAAGCCAAGGATGCTGCTATCATCCGTCTTTTCAATATTCCTCTGGAGGTCCTATCCTCCAGTGCAATCACTTAAGAGAAAGACTTACTGGAAATAAAGATGTAAAACTGCTTTTATTCCTAGATAACATGATTATTTATCTAGGAAATCTAAAAGAAGCTACACACTATTAGAACTAATAAGTAACTTTAGCAAGGTCACTGGGCACTATATCAATAAATAGAGTAATTGTGTTTCTGTATATGAGAAACAAACAAAAATGAATTTTTAAAATACATAATTTACAATCATATTAGAGATGTATGAAATATAAAAAACAAATTAGATGCAAGATATATAA
>CAUYQU010019928.1:0-78435 GCA_963574635.1 Cheracebus regulus
CGAGTTTCAGATTGGGTCTCTGAGTGGACGTCCGGCTTGTTGGTGATGAAGTTTTTTCTGTTCCTTAGTTTTCCTTCAGCAGACGCCCCTTCCCCACAGAGCTAGGTCTTCCTGGATTCAGCTGTGCTTGCTGTGAAACTCTCAGTCCTCAGCACTTCCAATTGCTGTTCTCCTTGTGGGGATGGGACCAGCCGAGCCCAACTAAAAGGGCACCCAGTCCGTATATGCCGCACCAAGAAGCACCGCGACAGCCAAAAGAGTCGCGCTGGTGACCCATGGGGCTCCTCCGCCAGGAATCTCCCAGTATGTGGGCAACAAAAATTTGTCTGAAGTTGCAGCATCCACTCACTCTCTGTGCTTTCACTGGGAGCTACAATCCTGAGCTGCTGCTAATCGGCCATCTGGGATGTCTCTCCTCCAGCTGTCTTTAGAAGGCCCCAGGTCCTGTTGCACTGGGGCAAGCACAGAAAATCAACGCCAAGACAAAAGCATGCCAAATTTCAGGGTCTTTATTGCCGGCAGCCATGGAGGACTCATGTCTCTCCAACCCATGGCCCTGAGCTCAGGGGGAGCAAGGCATTTAAGCTGTAAAACCACATCCTTGTTCAAGGAGGCACAGGGGTGAGCAGGTGTGCGAGGCAAGCAGTCTGTACAGAAGCTAAAGTTTGCGGTTTGTTGCAAGGGAAGGGGAGGTAGCAGTGGAAATTTTTACCCTTAACACTTCTGAGAATTGATGTACATTAACAGTTCTGAGAACTACACCTCTGCCCAGGGCCCAAGTGGCTTCTCTATAAGATGGCAGTCTTAGGCTTCAGTTTTAGCCCCTGTCTTAGTCCCAACTCATCTACCACCTTTCGCCCAAGAGTAGCCACTTTCTTTCCTTCTCTTGAACATGTGGGAGGCCTTGCCCCTCTCTTCGTGGTCATCCCACTAGACTCTCTCCTGATGTCCTGTCACATTTGGTAGCACTATAGAAGAGAATCACAAGAAGACCTCTCTTCACACCCAGGGAAGTTAGAGCAGGGAATGGCCTCTTAAAAACACCACTTCTCCCAAATGGCACAGCTCATGAATTTCCAGTCTTTCTCTTACAATGATCTGATAATTTGCTTAGGAGGGTAGGGAGAGTGTGTCTGTGATGGCTCAGTCAGCTTAGGGAGGGGGCTGACCACAAGTGCTAAGAGTTTTCTCAGCTGAGAATATAACATACTTGGCACCTTTTATTCTCAGCTGAGGGTCTTAGTTACCAATTCTGGGAATACGGGAAGAATTGCACTCAGTGCTTTAGACATCCTAGGATAGAATCTTTTAATTTGTTCTTCATCCTAGGTATTGGTTATATTTAAGCAAACTTTCATGTTTGCCTGTTTTGGAGGTGAGTAGTCTTATCTTACAACACAGCATGTGAGTAATCCAAATCATGTGGTCTAGATTATCTTTCAACAGCTATTCCAGGTGTAACTAGAATTAAGAGTCTACAGCATACATGGACTGTGTTGAGTTATATTGGAACATAAGGGAAGGGGGTTCCATCCTTTAAAGTGGCACAAGAGTAGCATAGAAAGCACATAAGTAATTGCTAGCATGTTTGATAGAAGCTCTGAGTAGAGGAAGAGGACAATGTTGTGCAATAGGCAAGGCTTCCACAAGGACTAGGTAGAAATTGGCTTGGACTTTATTAAATGGGCAGAATTTGACCAGGAGGACAGGGGGCAGACGAGCCTATGTCTGCTGGGTTTCCCCTCCCTGCCTTAATCTCCTTTTCTTTCATAGGTGCGAATGATAAACATGTACAAGGAAATTGATCAAACACCCTACAAACAAGAGATCAATGCCAAGAACCTGGCTCAGTGTTGGAGAGAATGTACGGCCATGTCTTCCTACTCCCAGAGGAAAGTGGTTGTGGAAAAATTCAACGTGGAGAATTACTGGAAGAAGAAAGGACTGGCCATGGTCCCCTTGAAGTTTCCTGTCGGCCTTGGCTCACGCGCTGCTGGTCAGGTCAGTTCTCCAAACACACATGAGGATGCTGCCCAGAAACAGCATAGACAAAGCAAGAGGTGTTGAGGAAACTTCTCCTTAAGTCATATGAGCCATATGGTTGCAATGCCCAGTTGTTAAATTTCACAAAAGCCACCAAAGTCAAAGTAATTAAGCTAGCTTTACTCCAGAGGAGACCAGAGCTCCTCTGCCCATATCCCCATGGTTGGTGAAAAACATTCTTGCTGGAAATTGGGAGACTGAGGTTTACTCCTGGTCCTGGCAACAGGCAGCTGGGTCCATTTGCTCTGGGCCCAGACTGCTCATGTGGAAAATAGGAGGGTGGGACCAATGGCCTACAAGACTCCTCTCCTAGCATCTGCAATTCTGTGTCACTGGACCATGAAATAGGAATGAGAAGCTGCAAGGTTTTGGGTGCTCTGTCCTTCTGGGTGGGTTGGAGTAAATTAAATCCAGAAAAATAAATCACTTTTTAAATATAATTTTTGAAGTTTATTCACCTTGGAGCTTTTAAAACTGTGAAAGGGAGACTGGGAATCTGCTCTTGCAGTTTAATTTCTTTCATTGATTAAAGAAATCCCCTTGCCTGGTTGCTGAATCCCACATGCTATTTCCACCTCTTCATTCTTGACTGTCTCTCAAGATTGAATGAAACTTACCCCTAATGGCTGGTGAGGACTGCAACATTCTGGCTCATTGTATGGCAGTGTGGAACCCCTATTATCTATTTTCTTACATACACACATCCATGTATATACAGATAAGCTGACAGAACCCTCACAATTGTCACTCCTCTTTGCAGATTCACTCCTTGGTCGGAGCCATGAAGAAGGCATGGCAGTTGTGTTGATCCATCACAAAATAGAAATAAATGGTGGGGTGGGGGAGCTTTGAGGGGATCTTGTGTGTTAAGGGAGGAGAAGAGGCCAGGAAAAATGGGTAGGACCGTCGTTTCCCCATCCCATATCCATCCATTCACCTAACTGTCCTAGTTGAGTTTTAGTGTCATCCTTAGACCATTTGCATGCAGCTTTGATTGTAGGCAGGAGGTAGGTCAGAGAAATATTATAACAAATGGTTATCTTATTGCAGCCTTCTCATTCCTTGCCTGTTTGTGATGGCAAAAAATTACACAGAGCTATGTAGTCATCTACATACAATTAACTCAGATGTGAGAGACAGTCAAGAGGCTGTGGTTGAGAAATAAAAGCAAAAACGAGGTTATTACAAAGGAAGAGAGAAAAAAGTACCACTGGGAAAAGTGTTTGTAAGCATTGAGTCTTGGTATAGAATTTTGGGTAAACTGATTAGCTCGCATTTACCAGAGAGATCAGTCAGGGCCATCTGCCTTGAGCAGACTGGTCAGGATCATCAGGAAAAACAGTCTCCTTTGTTCATGGATCCTTTGGAAATCCTCTCATGTTTGGCTGTGGATAAACATGATGCACCCCCTCTATTTATGGCTCCATTACTTCACATCTGGCTTCTACCATAGACCAGGTCTTGCCCATTTTCCTCACCAGAATTCTCTCAAAAGGTAGATGAAAAAAAGATATAGCCAGATGCAGTGCCTCACACCTGTAATCCCAACACTTTGGGAGGCCAAGATGGGAGAATTGCTTGAGGCCAGGCGTTTGAAACCAGGCTGGGCAACATAGTGAGGCCCCATCTCTACAAGAAAGAAAAAATAATAATAATGACAATTAATGAGCACTATGATGTTTAAGCACTTTTAGGTTTTATCTCATTCAACCTTAGGACAACCTAGAAAATTTGTATTCTCATTTTAGGGATGAAAAACTCTAGGCTTAGAGGGTTTAAATAACTGGCTTAAGGTCCTGCAGCTGGTAGAGGTGGGGGTGGGGCTAGAATTCAGGTCTGAATGGCTCTCAAAGCTGGATTTTCTAGTTGCACCACATGGTCTCCCCAAAACACCTTTTGATAGGAACTGAAGTGGGATTCAGCTCAGCTGAGAACAAACTAGGCAAGAGCCACCAGTACAAATTCATTCTTGAAGTCCTCCTGGGAAACTGACCAGCTTCTATGCTAAAAATATTTACTTAGGGCAGAATCAAGGAGTTTGAGACCAAACTCCTTGGAAGACACGTGCTAAAAGACTCCATTCTGAAGTAAACTAAATAAAGGAGGAAACTAGACATGATATTTGAGTGCCTTCTCTGTGGAAGGACCTGAGCTGGGGAATTTGTAATCACCACTTGATTAGTCCCTATCTCATCTCTATCAGGTAGGTATGAAACTCTCCATTTCATAGAGGGGGAAACTGAAGCCCATAGGGATTCTCTCTCTTGCCCAAGGGCATCCAGCCAGTAAATGACAGAACAAGGATTCAGCCTCAGCACCGCCTTCATCATCCCACACTCCTTCCTGAGCAGAAGCAGTCCCTGCCCAACAGCTGAGGGAGTCAAACGTACCCCATCTGTGTTATTCAGGCATACCTTGTTTTACTGCCCTCTGCTTTATTGCACTTCCTAGATACTGCTTTTTTTTTATGAATTGAAAGTTTGTGGCAACCTTGCTTCAAGCAAGTCTATTGGTGCCATTTTTCCAACAGTAAGTGCTGACTCTGTCTCTCTGTCACATTTTGGTAATTCTCGCAGTATTTCAACCTTTTTCATGATTATGCTGATCTGTGATCAGTGATCTTTGATTTTAGTATTGTAATTTTGGGGGGCACCGTGAACCACATCCATATAAGACAGCAAACTGAATAAATGTTTTATGTGTTCTGACTACTCCACTGACTGGCCCTTCCCCCATTTCTTTCCCCCTCCTTAGGCCTCCATATTCCCTGACACTCAACGATATTGAAATTAGGTCCATTAATAACCCTGCAATCGCCTCTAAGTGTTCAAGTGAAAAAAAGAGTCACAAGTCTCACTTGAAATCAAAAGCTAGAAATGATTAAATTTAGTAGGGAAGTCACTGCACTCCAGCCTGTGTGACAAAGCGAGACCCTCTCTCAAAAAAAAGAGAGGAAAATGTTACAACTACCCTAATCTTCAGCAACCACCACCCTGGTTAGTCAGCAACAATCAACATTGAGACAAGACCCTCCTCCATCTAGGAAAAGATTCTGACTCTCTGAAGGCTCAGATGATTGTGAGCATTTTTTAACGAAGTATTTTGAAATTAAAGTATGTATAATCTTTTTAGATATAGCTCTATTGTATACTTAATATAGTGTAGCATAAACATCATTTTTATATGCACTGGAAAAGAAAAAAAATGTGTGATTTGCTTTATTGCTGTGGTTTGGAGCTGAACCTGAAATATCAGCGTACGTACTTCCCACAGTGTGAACACTCAGTGGTACAGACAGGACCTAACCAACCTCTGTGTGTCCAAGCCTTACTATGGCCCTTG
The DNA here is from genome assembly GCA_963574635.1 of Cheracebus regulus. Classification (NCBI taxonomy): domain Eukaryota; kingdom Metazoa; phylum Chordata; class Mammalia; order Primates; family Pitheciidae; genus Cheracebus; species Cheracebus regulus. The sequence continues at coordinate 5,386 of CAUYQU010019928.1, forward strand.
GCACAGAGTAGGAACTAAGATGTCTGAATGACTAAAGCATTTGGGGAATCTGTGGGTTTGAAGCTGACTTCTCACTGATAACAGTAGTTGTTGTCTGAAGGTTTAAATTCCCCCAACTAGGTCCTCTACTTACACTGGAGAACATCTGCTCCAGGTCTCCAGTTGTGCCTATTTTATAGATGAAGCTTTGCAGAATTATCTTTTGTGGCACTAACAATGAACTATCCAGTGGTGCCACTTGACTAAACCAAATTTGACATTTTAAATGGCCCAAGGAGATTACGGCACCACATGGAACAAATTACTGAGTGATCTCTGATCGACATGCTGCCTTGGACATACAGGCTGAATGCTGTCACCAGCAAGGTCACATAATGTAGGAAAGGTACAATCCACTATAATTGTAGCTCAATCACATGGGCCAAGTCCAACTACAAATTACATGTACACTTTGCAGAGCCAAGGAGACTAAATACAGAGTCTACAAGATTGCATGGCTATGCTACCGCAAATTTACTTATGAAACATTTACTGAGCACCTATCACATGTTTGTTGCTATGTTGCATTCCGAGAGATGCCTTAAGACGTGATCCTTCCTTTCAGGGGGCTCATATTCTAGGAAAGCACAATGAAGTGCCATGGAATGGGGCCCAGGAGCTATTGTTGCAGCTGGCATCACCTGACATCTGATGCACAGCCCCCAGGCAGCCAGCTCGGGGCTCTCTGTAGAGGAAAGCTATTTCTTACCTTTATTATTTTGAGAATTAATGGCCATGTTTCCAGGAGTCATGAGTCAATAAGCAGTAAAACACACTCTGCTGCATCTTCCCAAGGCCCTTGGGTGTCATTATCATGGCTGCTATGCCTTCCTCAAGAATCTAAGGTTCTCCTTTGGACTGTGGATAGACGTGCCTTTGTCCTCAGAGAAAGGGTATCCTGGTGTCCCCATTTGCCCAATACATCCCTAGTTTACACCTGCTGACCAAATAAATGGAGTTCATTTTCACTGTCAAACTTGCCTTATTTGGAATAACAGAGGCTTCTGGTTGTCATTCACAGAGGTAATGTGAACCTTTGGATGCAAATAAAGAGAGTTCTGCAAGTGTGGTCCACAGTCCCCAGGTAGCTGGGAAGGCCCTTCCGATGGGCAGAGAATTGATCTGGAAATACTGTCTTTTTCTTGGGTTTACCCAGTTTCTGCAGTTCCATCAACTTTCATTTATGACCAGGGTTGCTTACAAATAATCTAAGTGAGCAATTAGGCTTAGGAAAATTTTTGGTTTATTAAGTGGACATTGGATTGTTACCAGAATGTTCAGAAGACCTTGACTTTCAAATCCTGGATTATTATGCCACTCTGCATAGAAACTTAGATGTTAAGAAACCTAGCTGATGCAGACCACACCCATACAGTCAGCACTTCCCTGTTGAAGAGCTATGAAGGTTGCCTTGCAGGCTTTCCTGGACCATAGTGGAACCACTGAGAGACATCTGCTCTAGGACCATATGCTGCTGATGTTGCTCTTACATTGGAGACCCAAAGGGAAGAAGCCATCTTTGTCTTCTGCTGTGAATTTCTGGGATATCACCATATTCCAGTTTAGCACAGGCAGACATGCCAGAAGGCACATTCTTGTTAATTATAAAACATGTTTAGCTTAGAAACTGGATGTTTCTGATTATAAGAGCCTTTAATGCTGTTAGCAGTCTGGTTCCGTCTGGATCCTCGTTGGGAGCTATACAGTTAGATAAGATTAATTCCAAGTTCTTGTCTAGCTCCAAAGCTCTGTAATTCTGTGCCAAGATGATTTAGGGTGAGCTTAGTCATTTTGCAGCAAAAAAAAAATTTTAATGTCTATCTATCTCATCTTATATGGGATTATAAGAAAATGGATTTCCATTTTTATTTCTCTGTGACATGCCTACAACTATGAGAATATGCACGCACACAGTTATGTACCCTCTCCCTCTACCTGTCTATACTTTACTTTGCATTTTAAAACAGAGTCCCCATCCCATTTCCCCCACCCCTAAAAGAAACCTAAACTGTTGCTCCAGCCTGGGAGGTGGGGGATTCTTGGAGGGAAATATTTCTAAGGAAAATGTTTTAATTGATACAATATGTGATAATATCAAAAAGATCATAGAAACAGTTTTTGTCTTTTCTGCTCAGGCTACTGCCTTGGTTCACATTTATCTTGACGGCTCGGCGCTGGTCACTCACGGTGGAATTGAAATGGGGCAGGGGGTCCACACTAAAATGATTCAGGTAAGAATGCAAATAACTAGATTGAGGTGGGTGTGTGCTTGTAGATCTGTTCATGAGATTAAAACAATGAATGGTTATTTTCTGTTATAAAATACAAGATAGGAAGCGGGGCAGGGTGGCTCATGCCTATAATCCCAGTATTTCGGGAAGCTTAGGCAAGAGGATTGCTTAAGTGAAGGAGTTCAAAACCAGCCCAGGGAACATAGGGAGATTCCGTCTCTAATGTGTAAATATATATATATAATATATATATATATATATTTTTTTTTTTTTTTTTTTTTTTTTTAGCAGGCCATGGTGGCATGAGCCTGTGTTCCTAGCTACTTGAGAGACTGAGGTGGGAGGATTGCTTAAGCCTGGGAGCTCAAGGCTGCAGTGAGCCAATTGTACCACTGTACTCCAGCCTGGATGGCAGAGCAAGGCCCTCTCTCAAAAAATAAAAAATAACTAAAAATTAAAAATAAAGGATAGGAGATTTGAGCTTTGACAGCTTACGCTGTTAAGTGATTAGCAGAAACTGGCTAAACCAATTTTGGAAGTGAACTCCTAAAAGAATGTGGCGGAAGAGTCTCAAGTTGTTTTATTGCTAAAGAAAGTTACATGCTTATTTGTTGCTTTCCTTTGGATATAGTGACAGTTGAGTTCTTTTTGAATCTTTGTTGGGCAATAAGATAATGTGTAAATTCTGACGTATTAGATTATTTCTTGCCCCTTTTGTATTAAGGGCTCCAAACAATCGCTAATATAAATCACCTTTGATATTTCCAGCCAAACTTTATCTGTTTTATTTTGACTATCTTATTTTAGATTAATTTTAAGCTACTATTTCTCTTTTGTTAATCATAATAGTAACATTATAGATTGTAAAACATTTGGAAGCAGCAGAAAAATTAAAAAAACAAAGACCCTACACAATTTCACCACGTAGAATAATGATTATTTGGGAGTCTTTTCATCTTGTCTTTTTTTCCTTTTGCAAAAAGTCACCAACATGCTTTTGTATAATTTTGTATTCTGTTTTTTCACCCACTTTATATAGTGTGAACACTTTCTCCTGTTGTTAAGCAGTCTTTACAATCATGATTTTTAATGGCTGCATGTGGATATATGTATGGTTTATTTAACCATCCCTCAGCTGTTTGAATACTTCAGTGAATATTTTTGTACATTAACCTGTAATCATATTATTGATTGTTTCTTAAAATAGATTTCCGGGAGAATTACTGGGTCACAGGTGTGAGTATTTTAAATTGTTTGACACATATAATCAAATTGTTTTCCAGAAAGTATCCATCTCATGATAACCCTAACAGTGAATGTTATGGATTGTTGAAATTTGTAGATAATTTGATAAGTGAATGAAAGTATCTTATTATTGCTTTCATTTACATTTTTTTGAGTATAAAGATGTTGAATACATATTTTCTCTCATGTTCTCAGTCACTTGAGAATTAACTGGTCATCCTTTCCTCATTTGGAGGGTAAAATTTCAATGTTTTCCCTATTGGATCACCAGAGACCTTTATATTCTGAGCCTATGCACTCTGTGTGGATGATCTGAGAGCCAGACCTCATGGAAGGGCTCCGTATGCCTGTGTCCTTATAGAAGCTGTAGGTAAACACTTTCAAGCCATGCTGCCAGGAGGAGAGAGGTGAATTTGGGATCAACTAAAGTTAACAATATGATTTTGCTCTCTAGCACTAAAAATAAAGAATAAAGCAGCCAGCTAAGTCCTGGTGTTGGCATGTGGCCCTATGACCATGTCCTGTGACTCACATGTTCATGCCGCCGCTTTCCCAAGGCCATTGTCCTTTCTCATAAGAAGCATTCTTTTCCTGGGACAACTCCAGAAATGTGGATAGGAGATAGACATCTCCTATCATTGATGAGGTTCTGCTAGAATTTTGCAGAGTGTGGTGGTAGGAGAGCCCTCAAAGGTTCAATATCATGATTATAAAAATAAGAATGAAGCATTTCTTCCAGAGTTGGCCTGGGACCTCACCTCCTCTTTCTGACATGATCACCAGAAAGTCAAAGAAAAAGAAAATGTGTTCAGGACTTGGAGTCCAGACTAGCATATATAAGAAACTTTTGTATCTGGAGGAAATTTGTGGTTCTGCTCCCTTGTCCCTGTCATACGTATGAGGGTGTTACATGTGTCTTACCACGTGGGCATGTGTACAGGTCTGGGACTAATCAAAGTGTTTAAAAAGAAACTCTCTCCTAAAATCCAGGTGGCCAGCCGTGAATTAAGAATGCCAATGTCAAATGTCCACCTGCGTGGAACAAGCACGGAAACTGTCCCTAATGCAAATATCTCTGGAGGTTCTGTGGTGGCAGATCTCAATGGGTTGGCAGTCAAGGTAACAGTCACTGCAATGGCGTCCAAATCATTAACTCCTTCAGGGCCAAATACATGGGTAGAGCTCCAAAGATGCTGAGAGTTAATCCAGCTCATATCTCTTTCCCCATTTTGGCCTCAGTCAGTGGTACAGCACCCTGTGGTTCTCCTGTGCCAGAAATGCCACTTTTTTTCTCCTTCACTCCTGACATTTTACTAATGAGCAAGTGCTTTCAATTCTACTCAAAAATGTCTCTGACTTTCTGCTTCCATATTACGTTAGTACCACTTTGAGACAGACTCCCACCTCTTCCTAGGGCCAATGCAGGACTTCTGTTTCTCCACCACAACTTCATCACCTTTTGCTCTTGCTTTCTGCTGCCAGAGTGAATTTTTTCACAAAATAAAATGTGACCAAGCCTTGTCTGAAAGCAGTGGCTGGTGGTTTGCCGAGAGGTTTTTTTATTAAGTCCTGACTTTTTAGCGTGGCTTACAGGGCCAGTTTCTCTCTCTCTCTCTCTCTCTCTCTCTCTCTCTCTCTCACACACACACACACACACACACACGCATGTGCACACACTCATATGAAACCTTTCAGATCACCTTCATATAGGGTTGATGTCTTATTTCTGCATGTTCTGTCTTAGATAAGCCTATGGAATGGTACATATTATTTTGTTTTGAATTTGGTGTTTGCATGAAATTAGGATCATCATTTTAATTTAAAAATAATTTCTAGGATGCCTGTCAAACTCTTCTAAAGCGCCTCGAACCCATCATCAGCAAGAATCCTAAAGGAACTTGGAAAGACTGGGTGAGAATCAATGGTTCTCTGTATTTTATTTTAGAAGAAAAAGGAGTGGGAGGAGAGTAAGAACAATATGCGTTAATTAAAATCTGCAGAAAGGGCATTTGCAAAGGTACCACCATTGCATAATGATAAGTAAAAGGCCCTTTGGCTCTTAGCATGTGGAAATCCTATCACAATGTAGTAGAGGAACTCATGCATCTGGGAAAATTTTCTGTTAGAAAAAAAGATGGTTTTTCTGCCAGAACTCCTGTTTTAATCTAGAATTCATTAATGTTTCATCCTGTGGAACCTAGGGATTGTCTGGATAATAATGTTACATCTGTTTTTTTCTCCTTCTTTGGGTTTTACTGTTCCTAAAATAGAAAAACAATAGTAGAACTATTCTGTAAAAGTAAAAATCATATAAGCACTCATTTAGAAATAGAAAACCAGGCCAATGGGCATATGTTCATCCAGTAATAGGTACTCAGTAGAATGGAAATATTCAGCTGCTTCCTTTGATCTGCCTACAATCTAGTTGGAAAAGAAGACACATTCTAAAGTCAACTAACGAACTTTTCAAAGTAATAGGTTATCAACTACCAGAAGTTGTGGAACAAATATCCATAAAAGCTGGAGTGTGTGTCGCGCTGGCTATTCTAGAATGTCAGTTTTAGCAACCTTATGAGTACAGGTCTAGGGGAAATAGCATTTGAGGAATCCCACTTAGGAAAGGTTTAAAGGTTTCTGCTGTCCCATAGAGTAAGGACTCAATTTATAATTCATATTTATGATGTCTGTCTATACTTCCTGGGCATATTTGTTTCTATCCTCTCCCTGTGCTGCCTGAGTCCAGTAAGCTGAGTCGCTGTGGCTAGAGAAACCTGGAGAGAGGTGCAGCGTGGGGAGTACTCCTCCACCACCATGAAATACAGCCATTCAGCCCACTGTCTTCTCTAATGATTGGTGCGATTCTGACCTTCATTCATAGACTTGGGGACTTGGACCTAACCCCCATTTTTCTGCATAATAGTCAACTCTCTGTACTGCAGAGTCAGGAGACCTTTTGGTGTAAATGGTACAATTTAGCAAAATTATTCCCCTCAACTGAAACAAATATGCCCAGAAAGAATTGACAATTCCCATAACTATAAATTATAAAATGAACCCTTGCTCTATAGACTAGCAGGAACCTGATATTAAAATTAATCAAGCAGCCAACCAACCGTTGTTTTCTAAAATGTCCCATGTTAATTGGAAATTTATCATGGATGACCAAGTGAATTTCTTCCTAAGTGGAACACGTGTTGTTGACTTTAGTCCAGTCTGCAGCATACCATGGCAGGCATTTATTACCACAAATGCCTGTGGAAATGGAGAATGCAGAAAGGAATGGACTAATCTGGGTCCTTCCTAGTTACTATTGCTGGTAATTTTATTTAACACACAGGGTAAAATTAAAACTGAAGTCTTGAGTGATTCTTTCTTTGGGCATCCTTGTTGCATCACGCTATGCTCTTCCTTCACAGGCGCAGACTGCTTTTAATGAAAGTATTAGTCTTTCAGCTGTTGGATACTTCAGGTAAATACTCCCTCCAATCACATGCTATGGAAGATAACAGTGGTATGTTGAGGAAGAGTTTCAGTTCCCTTGCAATTTGGCAAACGCTGACTTTGTACCTTCTATTTACCCATAGTTATAAAGAACATTTAACTGCTAGTTAATTCATGGTTATAAAGAACGTTTAACTGCTAATATCCAGAAAGACTTCTGTTATGGAAAATAGGCACACAAAATTCAGCTGAACTGATGATTCTAATCATAGTGAGTGGTATTATAAGGCTCTCTGGGGTTAGTACTTGGACTACTCAGCAGTGGTTGACTTTTTGTTGAAAACACAGTCTATCTCTTAAGAAACAAAGGTAGGGGAATGCAAATTAAACCACGAGATGGATACCATTTTACACCTTCAGGATTGACAAAAAAATATTAGGCCATAACCATGTTACATTAAGATGTGAAACAACAGGAACTCACTGAATCTGGAAAACAGTTTATTAAAGTATTTTAATGGAGAGTGAAAGCTGTCTGAGAGAAGGGTAATGCAGAGATCCTGGCTTACCTGATTTGGTCACTTTGCTATTGCCGTGGGAGTCCTGGGCACTGACTGCCTGTCAGGAACAGGCTCTGAAAGCATTTTTAATGGCCACCTCCAGGTTGCAGGGGAGCAGAGGAGAGAGGGTAGAGAGTCTTGCAAGCTGCTGACCCATGCTTCTCTTTTACCATTAATATTTATTTGATGTTCTTAAAGATTAGTTAGGAACAGAGCAGGCCATGGAGCTTGATGGTGAGAGACCAGAGTAGAGGTAAAGAATGGGGGCCGTGGGCCCTGATCCTTCACACAGAGGGGCAAATACTGGAGCCAGAAAGATAGACAAAGCAGGCAAATGTGCACCTTTGAAATAGCGTTTGGTGTAAAATGAAGGTAGAGTTCCCCAAATCTGATGACAATTACATGAACCAATATTAGCCAAAAGCAGTAAGGTGGACATTCATTGAAGTAAGAAGCTAAGTAAGGAGGCACCTTACTTAGTAGGAGTAGTTAGATGTTTTTATTAGACAAAGCAAGTTTTAAAAGAAAAAACTAAATATTTATTCAATGCATTTATTGCACATACATTAGGTGCTGGCATATTATTGTACAAGTATATTCCTGTGATTTGCATAACTCCTCATGGGTCTGTCTAGTCATCATGGTCTGCAATTAGAGGACTTGATCACTTAACAACACTCAAGAGTTCTGTTTCCTCCAGGGGTTACGAGTCAGACATTAACTGGGAGAAAGGTGAAGGCCATCCCTTCGAATACTTTGTTTATGGAGCTGCCTGTTCCGAGGTGGAAATAGACTGCCTAACGGGGGATCATAAGGTCAGTACTGGTTGGAAAGGTCTTCAAGTTGCACTTAGGATGCACCCAAATTCCACAGATGCCATCTATCTGAGGAAAGCTGAGTGAGTGACAACACCGTGCATTTGGCCTAAGGGTGATTTCCCTGGATTACCAGAAGAAAATAGAATCCCCACAGTTGCCTTGGTGGTCTGGTTGCTGCTACGGAAAACAACTGGTGACTTGTCATCTTTATTTCCCCAGCCCTTTTAAATGAAATCAGGAAAGAAACCACTTGAAGAAACAGACATACTCAAAAGGGGGCTTTCATGTAGACTGTTGGCACAGCAAGCAATTTTGACCTCTTATGAGAAAGGCCAAGATAGAACATTCTTGAAGGATTTCATAGGCATCTGTAATCTGCTAACAAGCACCAAGCCAGCCAGGGCAGTCAGTGGCCATGTTTTGATGTCTTTTACTCAGCTAAGTCTTGCTTTTTAGAAGTCCAGTGCACTACCCATTGTGCCACAGAGCTGGCTTCCTTTTTAGATAGTTTAAGAGCATCCTTGTGCTTTCAAGGGATGCTTTGAAGAGATACACACACACACACACACACACACACACTCTCTCTCTCTCTCTCTCTCTCTCTCTCTTGCTTCAAAGACTCATAGAATTTCTCCTCTTGTACCACAGCCTTCGGGAGTGAAAGGAGCCACTTACTGGTCACTGTCAATAATAATGAATGATCATTGATACATTAAATGGGACTGTGATACCCTCACAATTGTCACGTGACCAAGCTACCAGTTTAGTAATAATCTGTTCCAAAATGTACCTAGAAGCAAGCTCTAATTCTTGATATTTACAAATATCCGCTATTTCTGCATTCTTGGACTGTGATCAGATTTAAATTTTCATTTAATAAGTCCCCAGCATGTATTTTTTAAAACTATAGTCCACCTAATCTCTGAAACTATAGTCACCTTTATTGAATCTGCCTTTTCAAGTATCTAACCTGTGTGATTCTAATTCAGACTGAATCTCTTTAGGGTTACCTCAAACTAGGGCGAAACACTGATCACTCCGAGCATAGTTTTTGAATTAGAGTAGCAGTCCAACACTACTAGGGAAGAGGGTTCTTTCATATAACTGATTTCTTTTTGTTTGTTTCTTTGTTTTTGAGACAGAATTTCACTCTGTCACCCAGGCTAGAGTGCAGTGGCTCGATCTCGGCTTATTGCAACCTCTGCCTCCCGGCTTCAAGAGATTCTTGTGCCTCAGCCTCCCAAGAAGCTGGGATTAGAGGCTGCACCACCATACCCAGCTAACCTTTGTATTTTTAGAAGAGATGTGGTTTCATCATGTTTCCCAGGCTGGTCTCAAATTCCTGCCTTCAAGTGATCCACCCACCTTGACCTCCCAAAATGCTGGGATGATAGGCATGAGCCACTGTGCCTGCTCGATAAGTGATTTCTAAATCCCTTCTCCCTCAAAGCAAAAGTTGGTGAAAACTTAGTCATGTGGATTTTCTTAGTCATTCCTATATATACCTTGTCCTTGTTAAGATCTAAGAACAAGGTCATAATTAGCCTAGTAAGAAATTTTAAGGCATTTTCTTATAACTTATTTGAATGATCTTAAGAGATGTGCCATATAGTCTCATCAGATGCCTTCATAAAAGCGAAATCTCAGCTCAGGTGGGTGTCACTGCTAGGCAAAAATCCACAATGTGACATTCTATGAGGGTCCTTCCCCGGAGGCCTGGTTCTCAGCTATTCCCCTGTTGATAGAATTGCCCTTATTCCAGCAAAATTTTCCTTACTTTGAACCTACAATTAAATATCAGTTATCTGTTGTTATGCAACAAATTACCCCCAAACTTAGTGCTGAAAACAGTGGATGCTCATTAGCTCACACGACTTCTGAGGGGCAGGCCTCCGGGAGTGGCTTATCTGGGTGATTCTGCATGAGGCTTTAGACAAGCTGTGGCTGGGGCGACAGTCATCTCAAGTTCAATGGGGACAGGAGAATCCTGTTCCACCTCCCTCCTTCATAGCGTTGTTGACAGGAGGCCTCAGCTTCTCACTGGCTGTTGGCCAGAGGCCCCTCCATTCTTTATCATGGGGATACAACTCTCTGTAGGCTGCCTAAGTGTCCTCAGGACATCACAGCTGGCTTCCTCTGGAGAGACCAGCCCAAGAGAAAGAGAGAGCATGAACAAGCGAGAGAGTACCCTAGACAGAAACCCAGCTTAATCACCTAATCTCAGAGTGATTACTGTCACCTCCACCATAGCCTATTGGTCATACAGGTTAGCTCTGGTAGAGTATAGGAGGAGACTATATGTGGATGTGAATACCAGGAGGTGAGGATCATCTAGAGCCATCTTGAAGGCAGCCTACCTCAACCTAGACCCACTTTCTCCAGCCCTAACAAAAAACACACACAGCACTAAGCCCATGGCTTTGTGGGTTGCTTTCTTCTGTTTTGAGGCAGTCTTGCTCTGTTGCCAAGGCTGGAGTGCAATGGCATCTTGGCTCACTGCAGCCTCCACCTCCAGGGTTCAAGTAATTCTCATGCCTTAGCCTCCTGAGTAGCTGGGACTACAGGCATGTGCCACCACCTCTGGCTAATTTTTGTATTTTTAGTAGAGACAGTGTTTCACCATGTTGGCTAGGCTGGTCTTGAACTCCTGGCCTCAAGTGATCTGCCCACCTTGGCCTCCCAAAGTGCTGGGATTAGAGACATGAACCAGCCCACCCAGCCTAAGCCCACAGCTTTGAAAGCAGAACCTTCACTAACACTGAAGACTTTAGAGCTCCTTCTCTCACCTCCAGTTAAGGCCACTTATCTCCTGCAAGGCCAGTCTTGCTGACTGATGTCAAAGTGGATTTTACACTTCACTGTGTCTTTAAATAAGAAATGTGAGTTCCTGAAGTTTTATTATGGTCAAACATTCTGGATCATCTAATTTTCAAATGTTAGATGAAAGTCCCAGATCTAACAAGGAAACTCTTGGATTTCCTTTGTTCAACTACTAATTATAAGTACAATCTGTTAGTCATGGCAGAGACCATTACATCACATTTTTTTAAAACGCACAGATTTGCTGGAGAGCAAAGTGTTACTAACACTCTGGCTGGGCCTGCTGTACTCCTCCTCATTTGTAGGTTATCAGGAACAAGTTGTAGTGTCAACTTTATTCTCTCCTCTGCCCCAAAAATGAACAGTCTAGAACAGCAGATGACAGTTCAAAGACTCTTTTGTGGATGCACCCCAAACTCTGTAGTTCAGTACACATTCCTCAGCCAGTTGCACCTGGATGTTGGGTTGTGTGCCAGCCATTAAGCTTTGCAACTAGGATTGTGAGAGCCATAGATATTTTCTTTTGTTATGTCATATATTATATCTGTTGTAGTGAATTAAACTCAATCTGTTGCATCATCCAGCTTGAATCAAAATCAAGTAATTTTTTTTCTCCTATTATTTCCAAGGAAAAACGAAACAGTGCTTCAGCAGGCTATTTGTATAATTTTGAAAGTTTTACATAATAAACTTTGTCATATAATAAAATCTTTGTTGCCTCTTCTGAAATGACATGGCTCAAAGAAAGGCTTTATACCAAAGTCAGCCTGGCAGGAAGTGTTCCTCAGCTTCTTCTCCCTAATATTTCTTCATTAAAATAAACATTTTAACTTTTTTTTTTATTACTAGAACATCAGAACAGACATTGTCATGGATGTTGGCTGCAGTATAAATCCAGCCCTTGACATCGGCCAGGTATGTGTAACTGATGTGTCTCACTTTGTATTTGTAAAAGCCGAATGTGCAGTGGGGTCTGCAGGGGAGCATTCTGTCAGGCTTAGTTCTTCATCTTATTTTTCTACCCCTTTAGTCAACTCTATTCAAAACAACTGCAGAGCTCAAATGTCTTGCTGTTTAAAAGGGGGAAGGAAATAAGGTGTTTTAGGTAGTTTTTGAAGGAACATACAATCTGTGACTGGGGAGCATGAGTGAGGCAAGACCAAGCCTAGAGGTGACCGATGAGCTCCAAACTGCTGGGACTTAAGTAGAGTTAGTGCCCAGTGCTGAACCTTAGCCACATGGTGGGCTTCAGCTTCAAGGAGTTTGAAGTTGTGTTGGGATAATAAGCCTCAAGTCAGAGCAGTAGCTATTGATAGGCAGCCTGTAGGGCTGGATTCCACCCACAGACATTTTTCAAATTTAAATTTGAAATAGTTGGAAAGTCATAAATATCTAGCTTCTCTTAAAAACAGAAACTTTGCCCATACTGGATCTGCATTTCTTTGAGGCAAAAGTCGGTGGCCACACCTTTAGAGTCCCACACTCTCCAATGACACAGGACTCACCTGAAATCTTCACATACTTGCTTTACCTGTCTAGAATCTGGAGGCAATTCAGCTCTTTAACTCTGATTTAGGGCACCATCTAGTGTCCCCTCCCCACCCCCACCATCCTAACATTGTGTTCTTGGTGAATGGGAAGAATCTATGGTGTGGAGAAGTCAAAAGAGGCTTAGGGAGGAAGTGGTATGAACCAGGTTGTCAAGGAAAGAATGAGAAATGATGTTTGAGGTGAAAGAAGAATGGAGGAAGTCATCCTACAGAAACACATGGAATTTAGCATGCCTGTTCATGGCTGCTGATCAGGCCAGGGCTGATGACAATGAGCAAGGCCTGTGTGGCGGTGGGGATTGGACCAGGAGGTGGGCGTCAGAGAACGGAAGAGGGCCGGGGACTGCCACGGGTAGGTAGGAGGCTTTTAGAGACAAGACTTCATTTAGTGGGAATGGCCTGGAGTTTTCAAAGACTCATCTAAAATCAGAGTCCAGAGATGTGAGGCTAGCCAGTTTGCAGGTAAGGAGGTGGGATGAGACAATGGGATTCTAGCTTTCACTAGTGCCCTGGGGTCTGTGGATACATCAGTCAAAGAGTTTCATCTGCCTTATAGGGTGGTGGGGGGAAGAGGGTGCTTAGGCTCCAGTCTCTGTGAAGACTCTTCCTGGGCACTCATTTCAATGGCCAAACCAAGATTGGAACCCAAGTCCTTTGACTTTGAACTTCTTTGAACTTAGTGCTGAATGCAATGTTTAGAATGGCTTTTAGGATAGCTTTCAGCCACACGCTCCAAGGCACCCTGAATATGCTCTTAAACTATAATTTTAAAATTCAAACAAACAGCATGTGTTGAAATGCTACTTACTGTTGACTGTGTTTTCTCATACGTGGAAATTCTTTTTTTGTTCTTGCCTCAGATTGAAGGTGCATTTATTCAAGGCATGGGACTTTATACAATAGAGGAACTGAATTATTCTCCCCAGGGCGTTCTGCACACTCGTGGTCCAGACCAATATAAAATCCCTGCCGTCTGTGACATGCCCACACAGTTGCACATTTCTTTGTTGCCTCCCTCTCAAAACTCAAATACTCTTTATTCATCTAAGGTAAGTTACGCTCTGTGGGGAAATCTGCATGTTTATGTGATACCTGTTGGGTGACAGGGGGGCAACATTCATCTCTTGGCTGTTTGGGATTTTTACTAGAATTGCAGAAGAAAACTTCTCATTAAACATTTTAATTCTAATCTAGCATCATGATAAAATGTTTAATATTCCAAATCTTAGAACCTAACATGAACTACTATTGCCATCAGGTTCTATCTGATTTTTCATCTTGCAATAATCATCTTCATGACTAATAATTATCTTCTGTATGTAGGTCATTTCTTTAGGCTAGAATTCTAGGAATGGGACTATTAGATCAAAAGATTAAATTACTTTTTCAAACAAAAAATTTACATAGGCTGGGCACAGTGGCTCATGCGTGTAATCCAAGTACTTTGGGAGGTCAAGGCAGGCAGATCACCTGAAACCAGGAGTTCAAGACCAGCCTGGCCAACCTGGTGAAACCCCATCTCTGCCAAAAATACAAAAATAAGCTGAGTGTGGTGTTGCATGTCTGTAATCCCAGCTACTCAGGAGGCTGAGGCAGGAGAATGGCTTGAACCTGGGAGACACAGGTTGCAGTGAGCCGAGATGGCATCACTGCACTCCAGTGTCACACTTGGGCAACAGAGCCAGACTCTGTCTCAAGACAAAACAAAAAAAACCCACATATATCGCATGTAATATTTTTATATATGCACATATACTATAAATATGCGCACATATATAGAGTGAGAGAGAGAGAGGAATACTCTAGTTGGCTTGCTTCCTTTCAAGGGTCTGGGAGAATCGGGAGTCTTCCTGGGATGTTCCGTGTTTTTTGCTATCCATGATGCGGTGAGTGCAGCACGACGTGAAAGAGGACTACATGGACCCTTGAGGCTTAATAGTCCACTGACCCCGGAGAAGATTAGGATGGCCTGTGAAGACAAGTTCACAAAAATGGTATGTTTTACCCAGTAGAAAAAAAGCAATTATAAAATTCTGAATTTTAGGCTCCTGTTCTTGTGGTAAGATTTCATGAACCCATCACTGTGGCTTTTCTTGCCAGAAAAGGTGATGGGAAACTTGGGGGCATTTGCTCAGATGCACAGGGGGGCCCTTGAACTTGTGCCCCTCAGGTTGCCTTTTTTCATCAGCCTTGCCCTGCTTCGCTCCGTTCTATACCATTTGACAAAAGAAGGTTCATTCCCATCAATTTTATGTTCCTTTCCTGTTTTGCTCCTTCCTAGGATATCTTGGTCAGGAACAGAAGTTCAGGAACTGTACCCTGAACCTAGGATACCCAGGCCAGGAATATAGTCCCCTCTGACAGTCTGTCTCCACCCCAACCCCAAACAGGCACCAGGAAAGTGTGCTAGCAGGAACCCGTCCCCTCTGGCAATAGTGCCCCTGCTGAGCAGATGTCTCTACCCTCCTTGGGTATTTTCAGGGACAGGGTTTTTAATTGTGGAGAGAGTCATGCTGTTCACAGTTAACCCCCTGACTTAGACCAAAAGAAGAGCCCCTCCCATCTTCCACTCACACTGGCTCTTTGTGGTATCCTTCGTGGTTTTCCCTAAGCCTCCCACAAATTGCTTCTTCTACTCCGGAGAAACAGAGACCCGCTCCACTTTTTGCTGGGCCATCTTCAAGCGTGAGATGATAACCCCAGGAGCTCCCCATTCCTCCCCCGGCTTCCTCCGCGCTTCACAGGCTATTGTTCCCTGACCTGCCACGGCCTGGTTGCCATCTGCTGGTGTTTAGCCTACTTTATGTTCTGCTGTTTTTCACCTAAGTCACAAACATTTCCCAGGTTTGAACATCCAAATTTGTCTTTATTCTAGATTCCAAGAGATGAACCTGGATCCTATGTTCCTTGGAATGTACCCATCTAAATCAAATGCAAACTTCTGGAGAAAATGGCATGCCTCTTCCCAGATGGCAATCTGTCCTATCTCTGCTCAAAGATGTTAGATCTGAAGGATAGAATTTCCACAGTTCAGAAATCATCCACAGTGTTGCTTTTCTATGGAGGTGATTCCATTTAGATTTGATAGATATGCTTAAGCAATCTATAAATCATTTTCAATGTTATAAACACTAATTGGTTTCCTCTAGGGTGATATTCACCATCACTCTGTCTCTTCGATCCATCCAGCTAAATGGAATAGATGATGACTTGCATGTGACTCATACTTGGCTTGTATCCACCAACAGAAATTATACAGACAGTGAAAGGCAATTTTCTAAATAATTTCATTACTAATAGGAACTCTGAAGCTGTCATTTTTTCTTTTGTCCCTTTCTGCTATCACCTTCCTCTTGTCAGAGTGAATATAGACACTGTATCTAAGTGGGACCAAAGAAAAAAATAGCAAACTTTCACCAAAGTTCTCATGAAAACTAAAAAACTTTAAAGATTACTACCAAGAAATTAAAAGAAAAACCACAGAATAGGATAAAATAGTTGTGAATCATGTATTTGATAAAGGTCTTGTAACCAGATAAATGAAGCGCTCTTACAATTCAACAATAAAATGGCAAGTAATTTAAAAATAGGGAAAAGAATTGCTGGATGGTATGGTAGTTCTTTTTACCCTAAATACCCTGACTTGATCATTTAACATTCTATGCATGTAACAAAATATCACATGTACTCCATAAATATGCATAAAGTATCAATAAAATTTTTAATGGCCAGAATATTTGAGTAGACATCTCTCCAAAGAAGATACATAAATGAGTAAGCACATAAAAATATGCTCAAACTCATTAATCATTAAGAAAATCCAAATCAAAACCACGATGAGCCACCATTTTGTAAGCACTAGGATGGTTATAATCAAAATGATGGACAGCAGTAAGTATTGGCAAGGGTATGGAGAAACTGGAACACATCCATTGCAGTGGGGAGTGTAGAATAGTGTAAATACTGTGGAAAACAGTTTAGCATTTCCTCAAGGAGTGTGACATAGTTAACATAGAAGTTAAACATAGAATTACCATAATCTTAGGTTTATACCCAGGAGAATTTAAAACATATATTCACACAAAACCTTGTACATAACTGTTCATAGCATTATTCATAGTATCCCAGAAGTGGAAACATCTCAAATTTCCATCAACTGATAAAATATGGTATATCCATACAAGAAGGTTTTTTCGGCCTTATAAAGAAATAAAGTACTATTACATGTGACAACATAGATGAACCTTGAACACATTGTCTAAATGAAAGAAGCCAGGCACAAAAGGCCACATATTGCATGATTCCATCTATATAAAATATCCAGAATAGGCAAATTCACAAAGACACAAAGTAGATTAATGGCTGCCAGAGGCTGCTGGGAGCACAGATTGCTAACAGGTATGGGATTTATTTTTGGGGTGATAAAAATGCTCTAGAATGAATGGTGATAATTTTACAATATGTGAATATACTTAAAAACACTGAATTGTACATTTTATAAAGGTGAGTTTTATGGTATGTGAATTATACCTTAATTTTTTTTTTTAGACAGAGTATCACTCTGTCACCCAGGCTGGAGTGCAGTGGCACAATCTCGGCTCATTGCAACCTCTGCCTCTCAGGTTCTTGTAATTCTCCTGCCTCAGCCTCCCAAGTAGCTGAGACTACAGGCGCATGCTGCCATGTCCAGCGAATTTTTTGTATTTTAGTAGAGATGGGGTTTCACCATGTTGCCCAGGCTGGTCTCGAACTCCTGAGCTCAGGCAATCACAATCTGCCTGCGTTGGCCTCCCAGAGTGCTGGGATTACAGGCATGAGCCACGGCGCCTGGCCACCTCAATTTTTTTTAAAGTATCTGTGGAGAGAAATAGAAAATGTGGGAAAGATTGAGAAGTTGTGAGAATCAAGAAACCTGTCCCAATCAATGGCTTTCCAAAACTATGGAAGCCCCAAAGGGAGGCTACATAGCAAGGCATAGTCAAGGAAAAACTCCATTTCCATTAGTAGCAGAGAGAAATTACATGGATATCTCCCTTTAAGAGATTTTCTCATTTATACCGCAAGTATTTATAGAGCATTTTACTCTGTGCCAGGCACGGTACTGGGCAATTGGGATTTATCAGCAAACAGAGATCCCTGTCCTTGGGAAGATCCTATTAAGATAAGGGGAGACAGAACAATTTTAAAGATAATGACAAATACATAAATTGTAGAGTATGCTTGACGCTTGAATGCTAAGGAAAGAAGTAAAAGTGGGGAAGGTTCAGGCCAATGGAGAGTGATGGAGCAGGTGGCAGGTTGTGGTTAGAATAGGTCAGGAAAAGCCCTGCTTAGGACATGAGGATGGAGGCTGTGAGCCATGCAGGTTTCTGGAGGAAGAGCATTACTGGGAAGACAGGGCACTACAGCAGAGTCTCTTGCGCACAAGTGCACCTGGCCTATTTGTGGAGCAGCAGTGGGGCCCGTGGGGCTAGCACAGAGCCAGGGATGGCGGCAGACATGTAGAACCTGGGGGCTGTTATAAGGACTTGAGCTTTCAATCTGAGTGGCTGCAGAGCAGAAAAGTGACGTGGACTTGCTTCTATTGCAGAGGGTCACCCCGGATGCTGTGCTGTCCTTTTGTCCCTTTGCCAGCTCCTCCCCCTCCAGCCCACCTCTGTAAATGTTGGAATTCTTGAGAGAGCCACGGGTATTCTTTCCCAAGCTCTCTCCCTGGTGGGTGACCGCCTTTACTCCCATGGCTGGGGGTGACTCTGTTGCTTACGCTCTAGCTCTGTAAACCCAACTCTTGTTTTTCATTGCCACTTGGATATCTCAAAGGCACCTCAAATATGTCCCAAGCAAATCTTGTTCATACAGCCGTCCACAGGTTGCTAAGCCAGAAATGGGGAAATGATCTGAGATGCTCTGTTCTCTTTGCGCACACATCTATCCAAACACAAAATCCTGTCAATCCCACCTCAGAGACAGTTCCTGAATCTGCCTCTCCCTCTTTTTATTTCCTTAGCTGCTATGTTGCTCCAAGCCACCCTCATTTCTCCCCTGGCTATTGCAATAATCCCCTCCTGATTTCTCTGCATGCGTTTTGCTTCCCTTCCAACCATTCTCACATCGAAGCCAAAGATGTACATGAATTTATGGGCAAACACACATGCACATGCACACACAAAATCATCCTGTTACACTGTTGCCTAAAACTCTTCAATGGCTTCCTATTCATCTCAGCAGAACAATGTCCCAAATCCCTAAGATGGCACCTGCACCCTAGGTTATCTAGTCCCAGCCTGTCTCTCCAGCATTGGCTCATGATCCCTTCCCTTTTCCTGTTTGGGTTTCTTGTTGTAGTTCTCACTCTGGAGCCTTTGCTTGTGTCCTCTTTGTGGAGGATTCTATCACTTTTACCCCTCCTTGGGTCTGACTGCCACTATCCAGTGCTGCTCTGCAGTTACAGGCACAAAAGTAACTTGAAGATCTTGTGAAAACACAAGTTTTAAGGTCAGGCAAGCAGAAGCTATACAGTAAGAAGGATGCAGAACATCCAGAACCAAGCACAAGCAGGAGCAGGAGGAATAAGCCAGCCACAGGAGCAGGTACCCCAGACAGAGTGACCCACACCGGTGTTTTACATCTCTCCCTCCACTCACACCTAGCACTGCTAGGCAGAGTGGAGGGGTCCTTAAGCTAGTAGAGAAGGAAAAATACAGAGCTGGGTTCACAAGAGGGCTGGCTTCATACATGGGTACAATCCAGATATGTAGTGTTGGCAGTATAACCCCTTTTAGAAGTGGCAAGGGGAAATTTTCCCAATGGGCAGGCCTTTGGGGAGCACACTGATTGTCCATGTTATGTGGAAAATAGGAGTGGCCCAATCCAAGGTTAGGATATACATGAAACAAATGGTTTGGCCAGCTGGGCAAGGGCCTGGGGTAGGGGAAGATTATAAGACTGGGGACAAGATGGCAAATGAATGGGCACATGAAATAGGCATGACAGGCAAAGATTTTTTTTTATCACAAGTTAACACCCAGCAGGAAGCTCCCAACATGAAACAGTCGCTAAATAATTAAGGGGACCAAATGACATGGCCATGTGATATTAGCCAACTCTGTCATCTGTCACCCCAGTTAGTGCTGACCCAATGGTGTCAGGGATGGAGGCTGTGCATGGGCCCAAAAGCATGGGCTCCACTTGCCATGTAGCTGCTGCTGCTACTGGACATCCAATCTGCCCCCAACATAGACCAAAGCTGGTCCCCAATTTGACATCATCCCTCTAGAAGACCAACTGGCCATTTGGTGGCAAGCTGACTGCACTGAACCCTTTCTGTCCTGGAAGGGGCAGTGTTTCACTTTTACATTTTCTGGATAAAAGTTTGCCTTTCCTGACTGCAAGGTCTTAGTCATCACTACTATCTAAGGGCTTACACAGTGTTAGATTAATCATCATAAGATCCCATGTAACATCACACTGGGCCAGTTTACAGCAAAGTAAAGGGATTTGCTTTACAGCAGCCTGGGAATGAGTGCATGACCGTGGAACCTGCTGGTCACATCAGATGCTATCCTTCTTGGAACAGCTGGTCTCACAGAGCAATGAAGCAACCTGATGCAGGCACAGCTGGAATGGAATGCTAGCTAGAGGATGGCTCCCTCCTCCAGGATGCAGCATGCTTCAAAGGGAGCACTGTGCATGATGTTACGGATGGTTCAAACTGGCAGAGGACAGCTGGTCATTTATAGCAAATGATAGTTAGTACCTATTGTATATAATAAAATTCTTCAGATAGATAAATAGAAATCCTAATAGGAGAAAATAATCAAAGAAGTGAAGAATAAATACAAATACTCACTAAATGTGTAGCAAGATGGATAACCTCACCAAACAAGGGAAATGCCCCCTATGAACTGTCATTTCCCCCACATAAGGGAAAACTGGACAATAGGGATAATGCTTAGAGCTGGAGAAGGCTGTGGATGTGATTTGTTGTGTTAAGGAACACATTTTAGAAGGTGATTTAGCTGGATTCAGCAATGTGCATAGCCTTCCACCCAGAAATTCCAACTTTAGGAATTTGTCCAAAAGAAATACTCGCTCAAATGTGCAAAGATGAAATTCAAGGATTTTCATCCCAGCATTATTTATAATAATGAAAAATTTAAAACAATGTAAGGTAAATCAGTAGATGACTGTTTAATAATTTATGACAATAATAAAAATAGTTTACTGAGAGCTTACTTTCCTATGTGCCAGGCACTGTTCTCAGCTTAACAACCCCAAGGGAGATACTATTATTTTTGTCTATTTTACAGAAAACAACTGAGGCACAGAGAGCCCAAATATTAGGTTGGTACAAAAGTAATTGTGGTTTTTGCCATTGAAAGTGATGGCAAATACTGCAAATACTTTTGTGCCAACCTATAACTGGAAAAAAAAGGAAATTTTAAATTTGAATGAATAATTTGAGTTCACTTTTTAGAAAACATCAAAAATAATGTATATCTATCTATATTGCATGGGAAAATTCTGTACAGATACACAGGAATCTGACAATAGTTGCCTCTGCAAAGTAAACACTGGGATAGAGGATTTTTACTTTTAACTTTATGTACTTTCTTTTTTAAAAAAAATAAGCCTTCTTTTGTGATTTAAAAACAAGAAAGAAGTACATTTATCATCAAGAAACTCCCCTGAATGTAGTTCATTAGCACGATTTAGCTCCATGTCCCTGACTAAAGCAGGTTCTTGTTGCTGCTGTAAGAAGATAGTTTAAGGCCGGATGCAGTAGCTCACACCTGTAATCTCAGTACTTTCGGAGGCTGAGGCAGGCAGATCCCTTGAGGCCAGGAGTTTGAGACCAGCCTGGCCAACCTGGTGAAACTCCATCTCTACTAAAAATACAAAAATTAGCCTAGCGTGGTAGTAAGCACCTGTAATCCCAGCTGCTCGGGAGGCTGAGGAAGGAGAATCGCTTGAACCCAGGAGGCAGAGGTTGCAGTGAACCAACATAGTGCCATTACACTCCAGCCTGGGTGACTGAGTGAGACTACATCTCAAAAATAAGAGAGAAAGAGAGAGAGAGAGAGAGCTTATTCCAATAGCTTGCCCCCAGCCTGGGTGACTGAGTGAGACTACATCTCAAAAAAAAAAAAAAGAGAGTGAGAGAGAGCTTATTCCACTAGGTTGCCCCCAGGGCAAGGAGAAATATACATTATGTAAGGGCTAAATTGAAATTAAAGTTCCAGGTTGGCTTAAGGGAGGAGGAAAGTGGGGGTAACAGAGCAAGGTGGGGAGATAAGAGGGTAGGGAACATAGACAGACAGGATTTGATTACAGGAGCACATTCATTAAGCAGATACAAATGGCCCCTGGAGCTGCTCCATCCGCTGTTTATCCTTCTCCAGGGAGCACGTGGCAAGCCTGTCAGGCAGACACAGGAACAGGTGCTTTTGGTACAACTTCACAAGATGCAGCCAGCGATGGAGACATAATGTCTCATTCCAAGGAGTCAGATGAAGTTGGTATGTGTGTTTGTGTGTGTGTGTGTGTGTGTGTGTGTGTGTGTGTGTGTGAATGGAAGAAAAGGAAGTTTTCTAAATTGTTATTAAATTCATATAAAGAAAGAAACCATGATAGAAGCAATCTTTTATTAATGTTTGCCAAGAAGATTCCAGGTTCAGGTGACTGGTGTGTGAGCTGCTGATTTGCTGTGTGACTGTGACAAACCTGTATCAATCTGTATCTGTAGTTCTTAGGGGAAGGGGAGAAGAGAAGGAGGGAGGGAGGGGAAAAGGAAGAAGGGAAAGAAAGATGGAGAAAGAGACAGAATCTCTGTAATGCCTTTAAAGGTGTCAGGATTACCAGATGCAAAGTGCTTGACTGTGTCGATAACTTCAGACCACATTTTGTAATTGCACCTGGATTCATCCAAGCTATCAGGCGCTGACTTCTCTTTGCTAGGATTCTCTGCATCCCTCGCTTCCTCCCCACTTCCTCCCACAGCTCTGCCTCCTTAAACTCTTGTACCAGCACCACCATTGCCACCGCACACAAACACACACAAATTAAGGGTCTCAAATCTTCCCATCATTTGCAAATAATTACACAACTTTCAACCAGCAAGAATGGAAGAGAAGTCATCCAGAAAGCCAGGAATAAACTTCACAGTTTATTGACCTTTTAACATGTTCTCCTTTACACAGGGATTCTTAAGTCATTTAAGTGAATGGACCAAATAATTGTCTGGTCCCACTTTGCTTTGAATGCTTGAGATTTAGCTAAGGCATCATCTAGGACTGAATTGGAGCTCCTTGCTTTTCACTGTCCTTGACGCTGCGCCTGATGTGCAACCCAATATTCTTGTTTTTAGTACCATTGGCCAAGAGGAAGAGGTAGTTAAAGCTGAAACCGAGCATACTGGCCCTGCATATTGCGCACTCCACATGCAGCTATGAAAAGAAGGAGGCTTAGCGTGGTTATGTAACGTGCCCAAGATCCCTCAATTGACAAGCACTAGAGAGACCCTGGATTTCATTCGACTGCTCCCAAAATTTGTGTTTTTTCTGCTGCTCCATATTTCCTCCCCTAGGGAGATGGCAACTCTTCTAGAATTTCTGTATTATAGGGAGGTGCTAGTGGATAGTACAAATGTTTTCCTGTGGATACCAAAAGAATGCTGTTTGTCTATGGCTGCCAAGGTCTTGTTTACTTAACTTTTCAAATCTGAGCAAAAAACAAAGAAAAAGCAGTATGCTTTGCAAGTGGTTATGAGAATTTAAACACTTATTTCAAGTCTCCACTTCTTTTATTGAACTGTGAATGCAAGAATTTTGAAAGTGTATAGCTACTCATTATTTCATAGCTTTTTATTATTTTCTTCAAGCCAGGATTGCATTACAATGCAAATTCTTGTTGGTTATCCTCTGAAACAAAGCCAAACATTTGTCCTGCCAAAAGAAAGCTAAGTACACTACAGCATCTTGTAACTCTATAATTGCTAAAGAAATGTTTAATCAAGCCAGGTAAATAAGATCAACCAACCTATTCTAAATGATTCTTACTATTCAGAAATAATGGGCCACAGGAAAACTGCCTCAATCTATATAATCATTTCCTCTGTGCAGGTCGTTGAGAGAAATTCATACCCTGAAGTAAATTTATTGTTTTTTTCCTAAGAAAATATTGTATCTTTTTGTTTGTTTAAGAAAGCAAAGCAAATTAAAAAAAAAAAACCGCTGGATACTGCAATTTCTCTTGCACTTATATAACATTTTCCTTCTATTGTGCATAATTTCAGCTGGTCAGTGTGATGGCTGGTCAAATAATCACCTGTCTTCATAAAGCTTACACTCTGGTGAAGTTACTGAATGACTTGCCTTCAAGTTGGTCTCATTTAACTTCTTCCCCACACCTTCAGGTTCTTTATAAAATCACACTAACGATTGACTGAAGGGTAATGAGTTAATTATCTGACCAACTATCACAACTGACAAACTGAAATGGGCATAGGAACAAATAGAGACCATTTCAACTCCTGAGATTTTTTTTTTAACCAGATAGTTTGGGGCTGGGTGTGGTGACTCACGCCTGTAATCCCAGCACTTTGGGAGGCTGATGCAGACAGATTGTCTGAGGTCAGGAGTTTGAGACCCCAACCTGACCAACATAGTAGAACCCCATCTCTACTAAAAATACAAAAAATTAGCTGGACGTGGTGCCAGACGCCTGTAATTCCAGCTACTCAGGAGGCTGATGCAAGAGAATCATTTGAACCCAGGAGGCAGAGATTGTAGTGAGCTGAGGTCATGCCATTGCACTCCAGCCTAGGCAACAAGAGTGAAACTCTGTCTTAAAAAGAAAAAAAGATAGTTTGGAAAGAAAAAAAAATAGTTTTCTTAATTCCAAATAGTAGCCTCTTTATTTTTAGGTAGCCATGCTGTTATACTTTCAAAATCATTTATGTCATGGCCCAGCTCTAACAATTAATTATATTCATATCAAAGTAATTACCATTATAATCATCTAAACACATATTTTCTTTTTCTTTTTTAACACTGCTGTTGTCCCTGTGCCAGTTCTTTTTGGCTTTACTGTGTAAACTCTGAAGTCACTTCTCTGTCACTGCTCACTTGGTGCCGGCCTCCTTTTTTTGTAGGGCTGCTGTCATCACTATAGAAAGTGTAGGGAACACCTAAACCAGGATTCACCCAGTTCAGGTAAGACGACACTGGAGGATAACAGTGTGTGTAGATAGCTTCTTTCGTTGTCTGGGTCGTTGCTTATGGTTTTAGAGGACATAGATGGCAGGTGAAGGTCTCTGTCTCCTTTACAGGAAGAAATATTACCCATTTCTTAATTTCCTTTTTCCTTCTGCAGCTTTATTGGTTACTCTTTGAGGCTTATTACACTTCCATAAAAATGTGGAGGAGCTGGTGAAGAGGGAGTGACCCCCAGCCTGTTGCTTCAGACCATCTCATTGCCTCAGGCAGGAATTTCTCTTCTAAGAATGCTTTGGGTCCTGCCACAAAGACATAAAAAAGAGGATGATTTACATCTATTATGGTTTCTATAATAAAATAAGAAAAAGGATTGGGCACAGTGGTGCACACCTGTAATCCTGGCACTTTGGGAGGCCAAGGTGGTAGGATTGTTTGAGCCCAGGAGTTCGAGAATGAGCCCAGGAGTTCAAGAACAGCCTGGGCAACATAGCAAGACCCCATCTCTAAAAAAAAAGAAAAGAAAAACTCAGCTGGGTGTAGGGGTGTGCACCTGTAGTCCTAGCTACTGGGGAGGCTCAGATGGGAAGATCACAAGCCCAAGGGTTTGAGGCTGCAGTGAGCTATGATCAGGCCACTGTACTCCAGCCTGAGTGATAGAGCAAGACTTCATCTCTAAAAATAAATAAAAATCAAAATAATAAAGTAAAATGAGAAAAATAAGTATGCATATTCTATGTTTGGTTTTGTAAATAGTCATGCTGCTAATGCTAGCCAGAGAGAATAATTTTGTGACCTGGATGTTTTAATTTGACATTTGTTGCCATGTAATAATCTTTGGTCAAGACTGTAAATGTTGATAGAGGAGCCAGAAAATAAGGAGAAAAAAAAGAAAATATATGTTGAGTACCCCCCACCAAACCAAGTTATAAATCTTTGGATATAAAGATTATGTCTTATTTTAAAAATACCCTCTCCCACCACAAGGAATTGGCATTGCATAAAGGTTGTTGGCAAACCACTGGTCAAAGGTCACAGGGGAGGAATGTCAGTAGCCTGTTCATTCTTCGGCCCCCAGGAAGCCCCTCACTACATCGAGGCACACAGCAGGGTGTGTCAGTGTCAAGGCCAAGGTGTTTTTTTGTTTTTTGTTTTTTTTTTTTCTGGAGGCAGAACCTTGCTCTGTTGCCCAGGCTGGAGTGCAGTGGTGCGATCTCTATTCACTGTAACATCCGTCTCCCGGGTTCAAGTGATTCTTCTGCCTCAGCCTCCCAAGAAGCTAGGATTACAGGCATGTGCCACCATGCCCAGCTTATTTTTGTATTTTTAGCAGAGACAGGGTTTCACCATGTTGATCAGGCTGGTCTCAAATTCCTGACCTCAGGTGATCTGCCCACCTCAGCCTCCCAAAGTGCTGGGATTACAGGTGTGAGCCACTGCGCCTGACCAGGGCCAAGTTTTGATAAGATTTTTTAACTCACATACAGAAGTTACATTAGTAAGAATGCCCTTCCCAGGTCAGAACAAAAAGTGAGAAGTGGAAAAGCTGGAACTCTCTTTGTGAAGAGACACCTTGGCAATAAGTCCCTCCAATTTAACTTTCTTTCAAGATGAGGGGCAAATGGGAGCAAAATGAGGAGAGAGCACAATAAAAGTAGGTAATCTCTATGTCTGTGGTCTTGGTTAAGTCCAAACTGTGCCCTTGAAGCAATGCACTCAGTTGACATTGAGGACTTCCTTTCCCAACTACCTCAATGGAACTTTTTCCCAGAAAGCCTCCATTGGCCTCTGAAATGTGAACAGTCATGGCACTTCCGGCCGCCACCTGACAGGCTCTGGACCTACCTGTCGCTATACCAATCAGAGGCCTCTGTTTCATTTCTGAGAGCCTCTTACCCATAAAGTTTCCACCTGGAGCCCTGTGTCCTTTGCTTTTAGGAAAGAATTGCTAAAGGCCATGGCCTCCAGTGTGTGTTCTGTACCCTAGAAATGGTGACGAGCATCTACACTGTCCTGAGGAACCACCAGAGCCCTCCCCAGAGCAGTTAATGAAAACCTTGAGTGGTGAGTCACTAACCTCTTCAACTATTGAAAAGTACTGTCCTTAACAAGGGGAGCGGAGATGCTGGAGCATTTTCATCCAAGGGATCAGGCCAAAAGGCTCAAGACAGATTTATTGATTGATCTTTATGATTCGCACCTCTTGAGTAGGGTGGGCAAGCACTATTCATTCCTACTTAGTAGGAAGGGAAACTGAGGCAGTCAGCCAGAAAGCAAAATCAATTTTCTGTATGACTGTTACATTCTTGGCACCACATCAATTGTTTCTGGTAATTGTAGCGTCATATATATATATATATTTGGGTCGCATATGCTTATTGAAACACCCTTTGTGTGGGTGTCTTTGATGGAATTGCAATGTTGTTGGAATGGCATTTGGAAATATTAGGACTTTAAAATCTTTCAATTATGTACTTACAGCTAGCCAAAAGAAACAGTGACCTTTTGAGTTTTTTTTTTTTTTAATTTGTGGTGGCTATTGCTGCTGCTGTTGTTACTGAAGTGTAATTAATGCTTATGAAATCATAGACTCTTAGGAATTGGGAAAAAATCACTATGACTCATAAACTTACATGTAATTAAAATGCCTTGAGATCTTAAAAATGATATTTTCACTGTTTTGTCCTTTCAGAACTTTTTTATTGTTATTAAATTTCACATATGCATTCTATCTAAAAGTCAAGATACTTTTAAATTTTTAGGCTGTTATTTACAAATATGATAAATACTGCCTTCTGTCTTTATATAAGTCGTTGGCTAAAATATTGAAGAGAATAAGCCAAGCAGAGAACTATGAGAAAATCAACACTTAACATTGAACTGTTGTTTAATTAAGTACAGGTCTTTCTGTGATGTGCATTTACGTTTCTATATCCTTTCCACAGAGGACCACAGGTGAGGCAAATGCCCCTTGAATCCCGTGCACTGTGTCTATGACATTGATCAGAGTCTCAGTCTAGAATTCTTATCCCAAAAGTGAATGAGACTAGTGTTCTTGAGGTATCCAATCTCCTCTTAGGAGCCATCATTCCTAGGCTCTGTTGTCAATAATCCATTCCAGAATAGATTCAGAAAATTGCTTGAGAATGAAGTCAACCTCATCTTATAACCCTTCTTTTTGAAAACCAGGATTGATGGTTGCCTGTCTCCAGTGTTCTAGCCCACTTTGGTTTATCATGATATCTCAAAAAGCTTACTGACCATGATTTCACAGCCTCACCTACAAATTATTTCACAGTCATCTTGTTACTCTGACCCCTTGAACAAATTTAAAGAGGCTAAATGCTCTTTTTAAATCTCCACATATCTTGGGCTTCAAGTCTCTTTTAACTGTGCTTGTCTAATGATTTAGGTTCACCAAGCATTCATTTGTGAGAAATACGGAGGCAAAAATAGGAATGAGTTCTGCCTTCCCTCTGACATCTATTAATGTTATTCCAGTTTCCTTGAGCTGTGTATGTGTTCTCTGTTTGATGCATTCTGTTGCTGATAGTATTTTCCTCAAAATCTATCTCAGTTTGATGTTTAGCCTTTTGACACTGCTCTGTGTCACACTTTTCTTTATCTCTAGTTTTGTCCCACAGCTTTCATCATTTGTTCATCTTCTTTCTTTGTCTTTACTAATCAGAGATCAATCTGAGTACAGCCTTCTCTTATATCTTCCTCATTTCACTTGTATCCTCCAAATTTCACTTCTGAGTGCTTCTTGTGCCTTCTGTGCTATATTTTTTTATAGTTTCTGGCCAATAGGAGAAGGCCCATTGCTACTCTGTACCTTTTGAAATTGGCTTTTCACTGACCACAGCCCTGAAGAGCAAAACCCAAGACTCTGTCCCCCAACTTTGTCGCTTTCACATCATAGAGTTTGCAGTTAACTTGGCAGCCATTCCTCTCATTGATTCCCCTTACTTTTGAGACATGAAAGCACTTTTTAGCCCCTCGTTTTTAAGAAGGATCCTTTTCCAGCTGTAGCCTTCTGTTCCAGTTTTGTAATTTGCTTTGGAGATGCCCCATCTGTACCTTTCATTGGACCTGATGGCCTGTGTTGTCCAACCCCCACTGTGAGTTAGAGATTGGTTCAATGGGTAGGATGGAAACAGAATTATGGAGGAGTCCCACACTAGGGCTGCAGGAGATGCTTTAAAACTAGCTGTTCAAACAGATCCAAGAGTCAAAGAGGAAGCTGCGTTCAATAAACAAGAAAAGTTTTGGCATTTTGCCAAAAACTGAGGCAGATATAAAGAGTCAAGGAAGGCTGGGCACTGTAGCTCACACCTGTAATCTCAATGCTTCAGAGGCCAAGGAAGGTGGATTGCTTGAGGTCAGGAATTCAAGACCACCAGTGTGGCCAATATGGCGAAACTCCATCTATACAAAAATTACAAAAATTAGCCAGGCATGGTGGTGCACAGCTGTAATTCCAGCTACTTGGGAGGCTGAGTCACGAGAATCACTTGAACCTGGGAGGTGGATATTGCAGTGAGCCAAGATCACACCACTGCGCTCCAGCCTGGGTGACAGAGCAAGACTCTGTCTCAAAAAAAAAAAAAACAAGTTAAGAAAGGAATAGTATGTCTGGACAATTACCTTCAGCAAGCATTGTGGCCCAGAATGTGTGCACAACAATGCCTTAGGCAAATTTCTGGATGTTTGTCTCTCTTTAAGCTCTTACCCAAATAATCTCTACCTCCTTCTTTCCTGTAAAGTTCCTCGATTTCCACTCATAAATAAAAGTGTATATTTTTACACCATGGAAAACTATGCAGCCATAAAAAAGGAGATCATGTCCTTTGCAGGAACATGGATGGAACTGGAGGCCATTGTCCTTAGCAAACTAATGCAGGAATAGAAAACCAAATACCACATGTTCTTACTTATAAGTGGAAGCTAAATGATGAGAGCACATAGACACATAGAAGGGAACAACACACAATGGGACCTATTGGAGGGTGGAGGGAGAGGGTCAGGAGAAATAACTAATGGGTACTGGGTTTAATACCTGGGCGATGAAATAATCTGTATAACAAACCCCCGTGAAACAATTTTACCTATGTAACAAACCTGCACATGTACCCTGAATTTAAAATAAAAGTTAAAAAAACTAATTAAACAAATAAGTAAATAAACTTGGCAATAACTCAAACAAAGTGTATATTTTATGATCAAGTAGTTCCTGCCTTCTGCGTTGGTTTTCTTTCCTTCCTTTCTCTCCTTGTCTCTTTCTTTCATTCATTCATTCTTTCTTTTTCTCTCTCTCCCTCCCTTTCTTTCTCTTCCTTCCTTCCTCTTTCTTTCTTTCCTTTTTTCTTTTTCCTTCCATCCTTTCTCTTTCTTTCTCTCTCTCTTTCTTTCTTCTTTCTTTCTTTTTTCCTTTCTCTCTCTCTCTCTTTCTCTCCTTCTTTCTCATTGCCAGATTCCATTATTGAATCTTATCCTTCAAGGTGTTGGTGGTGCCTATTAGATATTAGTAGCTTCATTGCACCAAAATTGCAAATCCTTCTTCTTTATCACCTATACCCTATACTTTGATTTCTAGACACCACAATGACAGCTACTTTTATTAGGTATTTTCCATGTACCAGACACTATTCTCTGTTAAGTACCATATGCTAATTGTGCAGATGAAGAAAGTGAAGTACAAAATGGTGAAGGTACAGCCCAATGTTGTACAACTGGCAAGTGGAAGAGTCAGAAGCTGAACCCTGGTAATTTGGTCATAGAATCCATGTTCCTAACCACCTCATCAAAACTAGATATTTCTCCAAGATCATTTTTCTTGTCATTTTCTCTGGAGAATTACCAGACCTCCGTTGTTATTATTCTTTTTTCCCCAATATAACTAGTGCCCTCTTTGTTTTAATATTTTAGTTTCATCTATGTACATTTTTAGTATCCTAACTTCTTTCTTTAATGTATTCATGCACCTCTCTATAAGCATTAATTGAGTGCCTATTGTGTTATTAGCAGTAGGCCTGTGGTCCTGAGCTTTAAGGAGAATCAGTCCTGACCAGGGGTTCTGATATGGGTTCAATTAATGTCTTTAAGGAGTCCATGAACCCACAAAATGTTGTGCAAAGTGTCGTGTATATATTCACTTATGACTTCGCGAGTCTGTATGAGAACCACTGGCCTAAAACAATACAGAAATAATGATGATACAATGACATCCTGATTAGATCCAAGACCTGTGCTTCTGAACATGCTTTTTCAATCTTTCTAAGAAATACTACCTTTGTGATGGGGAGGAAGGCAGCAAACCACATTGCCATGTATGTACCTATGCAACAATCCTGCATGTTCTTCACATGTACCCGAAAACCTAAAATGCAATAACATATATATTTAAAAAAAGAAAAGAAATACTACCTTTATGTCAGGCCAGTCTTTCCAATATTTTAAGATTTTTAATACCATCCATTGCTATCAAAAACTGCAAAAGGCCTGAGATTTTACCCTACTTACAAATTAAAAACTTAGCCCATCACAGTTTGATAAATGCTAACAGAAGACACAAGCCTCCTGGGTCACAGACAATAGACTTGATTACTCACAGCAACAACATAGCTAGAGCAGTAGATTGCACCAGCTCCCTGATCCTCAATTTCCACAAGGCAATGTGAAGAGGACCAGCTGACACCTGCTTGTGCAATGAATTTCATTACAGGAGATGAACCCTGAACTTAGAGAGCTCAAATCTTTCATAATGGGTGGTAAGCCTCACAGAAGGTGACATTATTTGCTCTACTGGACAGTTTGCATTCCTGTTATTCTTCTGCAGGGAGACATTGTCTTTATCTTCAACACTGTTTGTTATACAAGCATCCTTGAAAAGATATTCTGGAACAAAAGCACCAGTGCCTCTGCTCACAAGGTATGCACATCTCTAGCATGTGACTTGTACCCCCTGTAGTAATCTGTCTTTTATCCTTTCTCCTCATTGATTTCCTGTTCTGCACCCTTGCCAAGAGTGTACCCCGGAACTGAATCTTAAATGTCATCTGATAACACTAGTTCAATATTGAAAAACAACTGAGATTTTTAATAAGATTTTGGGGGAAAGAGTGAGGTGAGACCTACCTATAAATGAGGGAGACATGTCAGGTCAGAGATGTCAGGGGCTTTGGGTCAAAATATTGTGTATTTCCTTCTTCCCAGGTAATTTATGCTGCTGTACTGGACAGAGACCCATTGTGGAGAGTGGGAAAAGTTTTAGTCCTGTGAGTATGAATTAACTGATAGCTGCAGAGCCAACAGTTCTGGATTAAGTCGCAAAGCATCATGTGCATTATGCAGGATTGGTTTTCAAGAAAAGCACCGTATTGTGTCTTAGAGAAAAATGGTTTACATTTTACCCAACTCAGTGATGGTAACTAGGTATTTTTCTCAGAAACACAGACAGGTAGCACCTTAATAGCTTTTTTGAAACTGAAGTGTATAAAATAGCATATTTCACATGAAAACAAATCAGGCCATCTTCCTTACATCTTGCTTTATGATAGGAAAACACAGAGACAGTCCATTTCTCATACTGTCATTTCAGCAGCACTTTTTGTTGAGTCATAGCCAAAGTTAAACATTTTTGTGAAATAAGTGCCTATGTCCTCTTGGAACGCGGTTCCATCTTTGATTAGTACTCATGGTAGATGGGAAGAGAAAAGGTACATTTTCATCTTTTATGCTGCATGGAATCAGTAGCCATCAGCAATGCACAGCAGTCATAAAGCATTAGTTTCAGACCCCCCTCTACCCACTTCTTCTACATCCTATGCTCTGAAAAACACAGTTTCTCCACACACTCACACAGAGCACTTCTGACGCTAGATGTGTGGGGGTTTTTCATACCAACCAGTTCTCTAATCTCCAGACACCAGTTGGTATCCTACAGTTTAATCCAATTCTGACTCTGTCTACCAGGAGTTAATGGCAGATCAAGGTAAGGGCTCAGTCTCACAAGATCCATATATCACATGCCAATACCAAATCTGGGCCTCCAATATTTCTGACTTACCAGCTATAAACTGGGGGCTCCCACAAACTCTTCCTTGGGTTTGGTAATTTGCTAGAATGGCTCACAGAACTCAGGGAAACACTTTACTTACATTTACTGGTTTATTATAAAGATATTGTCAAGGACACAGATGAACAGCTCAATGAAAGGTACATAGAGCAAGGTCCAGAAGGGTCCTGGGCATAGGAGCTCCTGTCTCGGTGGAGTTGAGATGCATCAGCCTCCTGGAACATGGATGCATTCACCAACCCACAAGGTCATAAATCTCCCTGTTTAACAGTCTGTATAGAGCTTTATCTCCATCCCCACTGTTCACTCAGAGACAGGTGGGTGGAAGACTCTTCCAATCACTTGGTCTCTCTGCTCACCAGAGCCATCCTGAGGCCATCTAGGGGCCTTATCCTAACATGTCGCATTAGCATAAACTCAGGTGTGATCCAGAGGCTCATCCTTAATAACAAAAGACACCCCTATAACTCAGAAAAGTCCAAGTGTTTTGGGGTCTCTGTGCCAAGAACCAATGGGGGACAAAGACCAAATTTTTTTTTATTATACCCCCCTGGGCGGGGGGAGGAAATAAAAACCTATAGGAAGTAGCTAAGAAAGACTATATGGAATCATTAATTTAAAAAATACAAACTTTTTTAAAAAAGATAAGTTATAAACTGCAGATATTATATATCCAGAGATGTTTAGCTTACTATATTGTTAAAAGACTGTGGAAAGTGGGAAAAAGAATGATGACAAAGAGGACTTGCAAATAATACAGCTATGTGCTCCATAAGACATTTTGGTCAATGACAGGCAGCATATGTGATGGTGGTCCCATAAGATGATAATACTATATTTTTACTGTGCCTTTTCTATGTTTAAATACACAAATACCGTCACATTATAATTACCTACAGTATTTAGGATAGTAACATGCTGTACAGGTTTGCAGCCTAGGAACAATAGGCTGTACCATCCAGCCTCACTGTGTAGTAGGCTCTACATCTAGGTTTGCATAAGTGCACTCCATGATTGCACAATGACAAAATCACCTAACACATTTCTCTGGGCGTATCCCTAACCTGAAGCAACACATGACTGTATGTCTAAAAGAAAGGTTAAAAAATGGAGACTAGAGAGCTATGTAAACAAAACTGACATGAACAATTGATGTCAAACGTTTATTATTCTGCATAGCAGTTCTAAATATTATGACTACTATGTACCTGAGCTGGAGAAGTAAGACAAATTACAATGAGATCTGTTTATTTGATCATTTTTCAATTCAATTCTTTCATTCATTATTTGAATTATTTGGAACCTCCCATCATCACCTATACAGTCAGCCCTCCTTACCTGTGGATTCCACATCCTTGGATTCAACCAGTCACAGATCAAACATATTTAAGAAAAAAAATAACAATAACGATACAAGTCCAGGCACAGAGGTTCATGCCCATAATTCCAGCATTTTGGGAGATCTTGGCAGGTGGTTTGCTTGAGCTCAAGAGTTCAAGACTAGCCTGGGCAACATGGCAAAACCCCATCTCTACAAAAAATTACATAAAATTAGCCAGGCATGGTGGCATGCACCTGTAGTCCTACTTACTTGTGAGGCTGAGGTGGGAGGATCACTTCAGCCAAAGAGGCAGAGGTTGCAGTGAGCTGTGATCATGCCACGGCACTTCAGCCTGAGCAACAGAGTAAGACTCTGTAAAAAAGAAAAAAAACAACAGTAAAATAATACAGTATAACGACTACTTATATAGCATTTCCATTGTATTAGGTAGTAAAAGGAATCTAGAGATGAGTTATTCAGGAGGATACGTGTAGGTTACATGAAAATACTATTCCATTTTATGTAGGAGATTTGAACATCTGCAGATTTTGGTATTGTGGGTAGTCCTGGAACCAATCCCCCACAGATACTGAGGGATGACTATATTTCATTTCCAGTTTCCCTGTGGATTTAAAGACTACTTTAATCTATTTAATTGGCTAGACTACTGGGTCAAATAAGCATGGAGAAAAGACTGATGCCAGATTCCCAGACTGAAATAAATGGAGGGGACTTAGCTTCAGTAGAATGAAGAATTCTTCAGTAGAAGAATTCTTGTGTCTTGGTGGCAACTCAGTGGATATTGCTCTAATTTAGGAGGCACCAGGGGCACTGGGTTTTTCAGTCCTCCTTGGAGCAACCTACTCCCTGCTCCTCCTCCCTATTCCCAGAACCATAGCACACCACCACCACCACCACCATCACCACCACCACCATCATTACCTCTAGTGATATTTTACAACTCCAAGATTCTCTGATTTTTCCATTCTTGTTTTCTTCTATAGAGTTCATTTTGCTGCCAAATGAATGGGGAAGGTAAATGTTGCTTGGATCAAGAAATAAACAAGTTGTGGGAACAAAGCAAGTGTAAGTCTTTCTTTTTCTGTCCTCTTTTGCCTGTTTTATGACCATGAATTCCATTATCGGAATGCATAGCTTAATTCTGATTCCACTATCATGTAACCATTTTAAATCTTTATCTGTAAAATGGGATTATGACTGTAAAGAGTAAATTATATCATGTCTTTAAAACATAAAATATCACACTGAGTTCATACTGTCTGGCTTCAGTGCAGTCCTTTGATCTATGATGATGAACCCCTGACTATTAGGATTTGGTGTATTGGTAGAAGAGGCTTTGGGGTTCTAAAAACAATTCTCTTTCTCTCAGTTCTTCTATTCCTTCCTTCCGTTGTCCCTCAATCATTGCAAAACCAAGTCTACCTGGGAGAAAAGAACCCCCCCACACAGGGCCTGCAGGATATAGTAATTATTCAAACATGGCACCAGCATGGTAACACCAGCCTTGGCAAGACAGGACCTAGCTTGAATCCTAGCTTTGTAACTTTCCAGCTCAAGTTTAATTTCCTCCTCAGTATAACTGGGATAATATTTCAAAGGAGTTGTTGGGAAGGCTAAATGATAGACATAAATGAGGTGCATAGAGTCCCAAGTACAGTGACTGCACACAGTAATTGCTTATTGAATGCCAGTTTTTCCTGAAAACTGAAGTTCAGAATTGCCCTTAGAGCCAGTCTTGGCAAGAGATGGCTCACAAGGCTGTAGAAATTAGAAAATGTCCAAGGAATTAAAATTTTCTGTGTATACATTCTTCAGCCCAGCAATTTCACCACCAGGAATCTACTCTAGGGGCATAATTGAAGGCAAAGCAAATATTTATTATATAAATAGATATTTTCCACAATGTTATTTACAATTACAAAAAAAATTAGAGGTAAACTTAATGTCCAACAATAGGGAATTGCTTAAGCATTTCATGGCATAACCATATGATTGGAATTTATACTATCTTGGAAAATCTTTTTGTGCAATATTTAAAGAATTTGAAAATAAAAATGGGTTGAAGTGAAAAAAATAAAAATTGAGCACTCTAATACTAGATTTATAGAAAAAATGTATAAACAAAATATAAGCACATATATACAGAGTGATCATAAAGAGTGGTTAGAAATACACATAACATTGATAGTGATCATCTCTACACAGTTGTACTATGAGATAATTTCATTCCCTTCTGTAGATTTTTCAGCAATTCTACATGATTGCTTTTACATGAACATGCATTAATTCTATAATCATATGCAAAAAAGTGTTTAAACAAAAAGAAATTCCTATGGATGGTACAGTAATTACAGCAGAAATACAATTCCCTCTAGAATCCAAATTTGCTTGATTCTTAGTTCTATTTGAAAGGGGCGGGGAAAACTTTAAAGTCTGTTGTAGACTGTTAACCCAGGGGACTATCAAATATCACTGCCTGGAGTTGCAGGAGGGTCAGGCTTCCCTGTAGCATTTGCAGGCCCAAAGCAAGAATATAAGAGGAAGACATGTCATTCTCTTTTTCTCTTCCCACCCCAGCTCTGTCCTACATTGCTGGCATCACAGATTGGACACCCAGTTCACCTGTCCAAGCTCCATCGATTCCCCGAACAGCTGCCCCTTGGCCATAGCTCAGGCCTAGGGGTGAGCTTCGAGATGGTTATCTGTCCTCTCTGGGAGGAGAAACTGTAGCAGAGGCCCACATGGGCTGTGGAAGTGGATTTTGGGCCTTTGGGGAAGCAAAGTCCGAGGTCATGAGTGCCCACAGCCTGTGGCTCAGAGATGGAGTACAGGCTGTGGGTGGAATGTCCCTTGATCCTGGGGTCTCCTTGCTCCTTCAGGGTGAGCATGGTGAGAGGGGGCCACAACAGAGGCCCAGAGACCTAGAACCTAAGGGCAATACTGGGAATGGGCTTCTTGAAGCAACATCAACTCCTTTGATGTTTCTGATACCAATAGAAATATAAATAAAAACAAACTCCAGGATGAGGCCCTCATCTCTCAGAGGCATAAAAAATAGCATTACCAAAAAAATCTAGTAAGGTGCTTAATTTAAAATTGCTCATTCTTCAGCTATTATTTTCCCTACTTCACCTCCCTGCAACCCATCAACTAATCACACTGAAGTCCCAATAGAACTGGTAAACTTCTCATTGGTGAACCTCCTGAAACTGTCCCAGCTGACAGTCAGAGCTGGCTTGGGAGGTTCTGGGCAGATCTGCTAGAAAGCCATTTCTTACTTTGAGCTGAGATCTGCTGTCCTGCCACTTCCACATGTGGGCTAACCCTGGGTAAACCTGTCCCTCTTCTATGAGACAGTCTTTCTCATAGATGCAGCTGCTTTCATTCCCACTCACCTTCTCTCCTTTCTAGCTAAGTTATCTTCATGCACTTTCTTCACCTAATGCCTTGTCCATTCCTGAGACTCCAAGTGACATCTCCATGTTTCCTAAATCCTTTTCTGCTTCTGCTCTCTTTCTTGACCCTTTCCTCACATACCTGGTCCTGAGTTCGTCATAACCCTCACCTTACTCCACTAAACCACTCTCTCCTGACTTCCATATTAATGCTCTTTCTACTATCACTTTTGATTTTTCTCCCCTACAGCTAAGACTTGACAATGGGCTCATGCATCAGTCTGCAGGCTCATCTGTCCCTTGTCCTCTGCACTTACACTCCCTGAGTCCAGACCATTTTCATTTACACTGCAATTATTGCAACAGATTCTCTATCTGGTTGCCTTCCTTCCAATGCTTCCTATGCAACCTAACTCATAGCAGGGTCTCAAATTTCCCAGAATTGCATAGGAAACTTTTTCAAAATGTTTTCCCCTGAGATTCCCCTCCATTTTACTGGATTAGAACCACTTGTAATATGGCCAAGGACTAGTTCTGAACTTCTACAAACCTCCCTAGGTGATGGATGCAGCCAGTCTGCAGGCCTAGAATTGGGAACGACTATATACCACAGTCAAATTCATCTTCTAGAAATATTGGTTCAGAAATTCAGAGTGGCTCTCCCAGACTCCAGAATTCTGTTTCAGATCTGAGGCCTGCTTTTAAGACTTTCCACAGACCTGTCTGACCTGCCTCTCTTCAGTCTCCTACTAACCTCCCACATATTGCCAAGAGGATCTGCTTGACTTCTTCCTACACCCAGAGAACAGCCTCCCATCTGATTCTGTGCTGGCTCCATTCCCTGTCCCTTCTCTCCTCCCTCCCTTGCTTCTGGGGGATGGGCATGGTGAGAGGGGGCCAGAGGACCCAGTGACCCAGGGCCTAAAGGCAATACTGGGAATGGCCTCCTTGAAGCAACACTGTATGTTTCTGACACCAGTAGAAATGTAGATAAGAACAAGCTCCCCAGGAGGAGGCTTTGCAGCCCTTTGCTCCCTGGCCTCCTGGGGAGCTTGTGTTTGTACCACTCCTTGATGCTCAGCTCCTGTCACCCCTCCTTGCAGTTCATCTTTCTCCAGTTGCTGGTACATAGCAGCTACTTAACAGCTGCCAGTTGCCTTCTGCTCCTCCCACCTGCAGCCTTCTCCAGCCAGAATGCAATTGCAGGGCTGGGCTCTCAGCACCCTATGTCTCCAGTACCCAGTCCAGGCCCAGTAGACAGGAGAAAGTCAACACTAGGCTGTTAACAA
The DNA here is from genome assembly GCA_963574635.1 of Cheracebus regulus. Taxonomy (NCBI): domain Eukaryota; kingdom Metazoa; phylum Chordata; class Mammalia; order Primates; family Pitheciidae; genus Cheracebus; species Cheracebus regulus. The sequence continues at coordinate 44,405 of CAUYQU010019928.1, forward strand.
TCATGACACTCATCAAACTCTGACTTTGTTTTTAAGGAAAAATTGAGACAATAAATTTTTTTTCCCTTAATATTTGTACCAAATTGTATTAAAAAAGAATGTCTGCCCCTAGACCCAACCCAGTAACGTACTATTTCCATCTGAACTAACAGTATGTTCTCTTTCTTTTGATTTATTTCTGCTTTTATGCCAACTGTGAGGAAATAAACAGTCCCATCAGCCCATCTGCAGCTGTGCCTTCACCACCATCTGCCCCTGAGGAGGCCTTTGTATAACTGTCACCCTTAGGAACCTATGAAAAGCATTTTTCATCCCAGGCTTGGCCCCGGGTGGATGCTCCTTTTCCCTATCTTTCATCTCATGGAACTCCTCTTGCTCTGGTCCAGGGCAGGACCTTCGCAGAGTCCATTCTGCCACACAAGCATCTTTCTGAAGCCAGAAGGAAAAACTAGGATATGCGTGATGAGCAGGCAAGGGCAGTGACAGCCTTCCTGCCTCCCAGAGTAGTTCCATACAGACTGACAGCATTTAGCTGCCCCCTTTTATTTTCTTAATATTTCCTTTAGACATTCCTTGGACTCACCTGTATTTGTTTCACAAACTTCTGTAAGAAGACTTCCAAATACCAGGCACTGAGCTGGCCACTTGTGGTACAGGAACGACAAACCAGTTGCCCCTAAGGAGCTCACAGGCCAGTGAGGAGACAGACATGTCAGTAACCACCAGCAGCAGAACATGAAGAGGGTTATACGTGAGACTTGTGAACCAGGCTCTGGAGTATAGCAAAGAACAAGGGATAGTGTAGGGTAAGCATTCAGAGAGAGGCTTTGCAAAGAGTTAAGCTGGAGCTAATCTTTAATTATAAACAGATGTGGTCAGGATGTGGGGAAGGAGAATAAATGGGACATGCAGAGAAAATTCGAGGCAAAGTAAAAATCATGTGCATTGGTCTGTGGCTTTGCAGAATGTGGGAATTTTTTTTTAAAAAGGGTAATTACAAATGATAATGGCATGGCATGTTAGAAAGTTCACTGTGACACCCACCTTCGCCCCATAGTAGGAGGCTGGAAAGGGAGGTGGAGGCCAGGAGGTGGGACTTTAATACAGATTGGATGGGCAGAAATTTTTTGCACAGGTAATGGGGCACGATTAAAGAACTTGAATGGAGGAACGTTGTATCATATTTACTACTGTGAAAGATCCCTCTGGCTGTTGTATGGAGAAAAGATTGGGAGGAACACAAGTTCAGGGTAACAGATGGTTACCACAGTGGCCCAGGAAAGGGACAGTGGTATCTAGAATTACGATGCTGCTGGTAGAGATGGAGAGAAAGGGACAGATGGGAGAGATGTTTAAGAGGCAAAACCAATAGGGCTTTGTGGTGCATTGGATAGAGAAGGGTGACAAGAAGGAGAGTCCGGAGCGACTCCTAGACTTAGCGTTTACAAGGTAAGAGGCTGAGTTAGGAACTCTGGAGTAGAACCAACTTCCAGGGGACTGATCAGGAATCTGGATTTTCACATACTAGTTGGATATTCTTTTAAGAAATCCAAAGGGGAATATCAAGTATGTAGTTGAAAGCTCAGAGGAGAGGTCAAGGTGACTTGTATAAATTTACATTTGATCATTGAGATCAAAGCCGGGGTACTAATGAGAGTGTAGCTGAGAAGAGACCCTGGGTCTAAGCCAGTGGAATTTCAAAGGCTCGTGAATGGGTATTAGAATGAGTAGACCCAAGGGATTGAGAATAACAGGCTGGCGAGGGGGTGAAAGATTCAGAAGACTGGGATATTCCAGAAGCAGTAGAAGAGTGTGTTTAAGAAGGAGACTGGTCAAGGCCGGGCACCGTGGCTCATGCCTGTAATCCCAGCACTTTGGGAGGCCAAGGTGAGTGTATCACCTGAGGTTAGGAGTTCAAGACCAGCCTGCCCAACATGGTGAAACCCCGTCTCTACTAAAAATGCAAAAAATTAGCCGGGCATGGTGGCACATGCCTGTAGTCCCACAGTCCTAGGTACTTGGGAGGTGGAGGCAGGAGAATCACTTGAACCCAGGAGGTGGAGGTTGCAGTGAGCCAAAATCGTGCCACTGCACTCCAGCCTGGGCAACAGAGTAGACTCCGTCTCAAATAAATAAATAAATAAAGGAGATTGGTCAAATACAGCAAGTGTTGTTGAGAGACCAAGTGGGATGAGAACTAAAAATAGTGATGTCAATGTTACTGTTAATCTTCACAAAAGCAGTAGGAGTGTGTTGAAGATAGAAAGGAAAAGAAATGGAGAAAGTGATGCAAGAGAACTTTGCAAAATCTTTGCAAATTTTGCAGAAGGAGAGGCAATGGAAAGGGCAGAAGATGGAGGGGGACTGGGGATGAATTTTGGGGTTTTGGCTTTCTTTATTAGTGAAGGGAGCTTGTGTGCTTTTAAATGTTGTTAGTAGGCCAGGCACAGTGGCTCATACCTGTAATCCCAGCACTTTGGGAGGCGGAGATGGGCAGATCACTTGAGCTCAGGAATTCAAGGCCAGCCTGAGCAACATGGTAAAATCCCATCTCTACAAAAAGTGCAAAAACTATCTGGGCTTGTTGGCACACGCCTGTAGGCCCAGCTACTGAGGAGGCTGTGATGGGAGGATTTCTTGAGCTTGGAATGCTCAAGGTTGCAGTGAACCAAGATCATGCCACTGCACTCCAGCCTGGGCAACAGAGCCAGCCCTTGTCTCACAAAATAAAATTAAGTTTAAATAAATAAATGTTGATGGGGGAGAATACAATTAAAAGGCAGGGGCTGAATATTTAAGAGATGGAAGAGATGAAGTCAAAAGCAATGATTAAGGAAAGGCTTCTTCATTCCCTTCAGGATCCTTTGACTGAAACAGTCTTCCAATTCAAGAGGATCCACTTGTGTTCCCATTTCTCTCCTTCCCCTGTAGGCTATCTCCATTTCCAGTTGACTGCCTATTTACTCCCTAGGTTGTGAACTCGAGCCAGCTCCACAAGGGCACTGTTGAGTGCTGTGTTCACCATTGTGTCACCCATGCCTAACACAGTGATTCTCAATATTTTTGTCTCAGGCTGCTTACACCCTTAAAATTATTAAGGACCCCAAAGAGACTTGTTTATGTAAATTTAAAACATCGGCAATTTGTAGTACTTGATATTAAAACTGGAAAGTATTTTAAACATTTATTCATTCATTCATTCATTTAAAAGTAACAAGAGTAAACCCATTGCACATTAGTGTAAATAACATTGTCCATGAAGAATAACTATATTTTTCTACAGGAAAACCAGGAGGAAGAGTGGAATTGTTTTAAATTTTTGTAAATCTCTGTGATACCGGCTTGAAAGAAGGCAGCTGGATTCATGTTATCTGCTTGCTCATTCAGCCAGTTGTGATGACACACGTTAGACAGCCTTTATAAAGCTCCACTGTACAGTTGTGGGAGCATGAGAAGGATGAAGGCAAATTATGTCTTTCATTACAAGATAAATTTGACCTTGGGGCCCCTGAAAGTTTTTCGGGGACCTCCCGGAATCTCTAGACTACACTGTAAGAAGGATTGGCCTCCCCAATGATATGAACACATGCATTATGTCATTAATCAGAGTTGTAATCCATTCCCAGGATCTCCCATCTCTCTGTCATCCTTTCCAGCAAAGCACATAACTTAAAGCAACATTTACATTTATGATATAGAGAGTGCTATAGAATTACCTTATAATAAGGTAAGTCTCATGTAGCTAATCTGCCTTTAATTATTGCTCAATTTCCAGCAGCCTCTCCACCATGATTTTTGTTGTGTTGAAATCATTCACAGTGAAATGATCTATAAAATAGGAAAATTCCACCAAAAGATCTGTCCTCTTGATGGCTCCCACAATGAACAAAATAATTTTGCCTAAAATATTTTTTGCAAGGTTATCATCAAAGTTAATTTCAGATGAATTAGGCAATTCAGTTTCTACTTGAGAAATGATTCCCTTGTTCATTATTAACTTGCAGACATTGTTTAAACCATGCTTCTTCCAGATGCATGGGACTATTTCAGTTTCAAAGGACTCTGGCCAAGAAGCCTGGTGCCCTTGGGCTCACAGTCCTATTCACATTAACCAATTATGTCACCTTGGCCAGCTCACTTTTCCTCTTTGGGCCTCATTTGCCTCATTCTTTTTTTCTTCTGTGAAGCTCCATAAGTGGTTCTCAGATTTACTCATATGATGGATGTGGAGGAGTGATCAGAAGTCAAGGGCTTTTCCTTGAATGCCACATTCTTTGTTGAACACTATAAAATAGTGGCAAATTTAATTAGACCTTTGAAATAGGAACAATTTTAGACTTAAAAATATTACTTTAATAGATGATCCTGTACTGAATCAAAACTGGGAGCACAGAAGCTCATTAAAAAAGAAGAGAGAAGAAAAAAAAAGGGAAAGTCTATCCAATTAAGCATGGTCAACAATTTGCAAATTACGCTCATAAATATGTATTTTATACTTGTTCATTTCATCTCATTGTCAGCTGTCACAGCCATTGGTTTTAGAGAATAGAGAAGAGGAAAACTTAGAAGAAATTCTGCCCATTAACTACTTCTGCTAATTGAAAAAAGTCCAGTTTTCAGCTGTAGCTGTGAGACTCCTCAATCTTGCTTGGGAAAAAATAATGGTCTGTGAGAGGAAGGTCCCCATTGGCGTTAATTAATCTAATGTTCTGTGCTTTGCTATATTTCTGTTGTTCAACAAAAGTTAGCCGTACTCCACGCTTCAGTGGGGTTGAAGAGCCACAGTGGCCTATACTTCCACGGCCTCTGAGAGCCAATAAGCACTTTCTCTGTCATCTAGTCAAATACCTAATTTTCAGATAAAGCAAGCCAGGCCTAGAGAGGTTCCAGATTCTCCTGAAGCTCTGGAGTTGAATTAGGTTGCATTTGTCTATTTTGGCTCTTGCTGCCAATGCTTTTGGTGTTTTAGCCATGAAGTCCTTGCCTATGCCTGTCTCCTGAATGGTTTTGCCTAGGCTCCAGTGGCGCAATTGGTTAGCACGTGGTACTTATGAGAATCCATTTTCTTGTGGGGGTCTCTGACTTTCCATGGGTAGAGAACTACCTGGATCACTCCAGGAGCCCTGAAAGATCTTCTGAGACTGAAACTTAAGTAGCCCATCACTTTCTTATGATAGGGAACACGTAGCTCATGGGGTAGCAGGAGGCCCCAGTTCCCACTTTGTATACTGAAAACCTAGATTAGTGAAAGGAGGCGTAAGTCAAAGCATCTACTCACAAATCAAAATACATTCCTGGGTGATTAAAATTCACTCCTTGTGCCCAACTTGTTATGTAATTAACATATCTGGCTCACAAAGAGCAATCTGGCCTCTGATTCCAACTCTAGAATGCAATTAAATTTTCTGAGGTTAAAATTTCCATTTTTAAACATCAGTAAATAATAAAAAGGATATTTCTTTTATTGGGTTCTAGAATGAAAAAGTCCACAGATGATTTACTACTTGAATCAAACTCAGTTCAAATATAGGGGAAATTACTGGGGAGGAAAACAAGCCACAGTTGTAATAGTTTTGTTTCACTTTACTTATTAGGATCTGTAATTATCACTTCTGAGTCATAGTGTGATTTGCAAAATGAAATCTGACTGACTTCTTTCCCACCAATGATAATTCTTCTATCTTTTAGGGCCTGATATGAAATTCAAAGAAGTTTTCCATCCGATTATTGTTCATCTTATAAGGATTTTGGAATTATTTATAGTGATTAACATAAAAGAAGGTGTGCTCTCATTGGTTGTAACAAGACTCTGAAGTTGCAGACGGTGCTGCTAAAGCAAGCTCAGCCTGTTTGACATGAAGCAGATCATGAGATCCTGTGGCTGGAGGAAATCGTATTTGACATTGTCATGCTGAACCACATAGGATCTTTAGAATGTCTGCTAGATCCAGGAAATCCTGGTAAATATTGTGCATCCTCTGTTGAGACTCAATTTTCTACACAGAGCTGCTTAACAAATGTTTGTTGTTCACCCAGAAGTCTTTCAGCTGTCTCTAACTACCTCCATGATTCAGGGCGTACGTAGCCCTTTTCTTCCCTCCAGTACCAGATGCGAACAACTGCCAAATTCCCTAGTAAATCGCAAGCATCATTTTACAGGCCAGAGTACTTCCCCAGGTATTCCTTCGGTTTTCCCTTCTCTCAGAAGAACCAATTTTAACAATTGTCTCAAAGCTACCCAACAAGGAGAGGCATGGATATTTTCCCCCACAATTTAGGACTCAATTCTTTAGGTCAATACTTTTTGGTGAAAAGTACAGGTGGAATAAAACTATTTTTAAACACTCATTTGTTTATTAATTTTATAGTTAATTAGGCTTTTACCAGGCACCAGGCACTGGGCTACCTGCTGGTAAATCAATCCTCCTGGAAAAAAAGAAAAAAAACAAAAAACAAAAAACATGAATTCTTCCCTAGGAACTAATAGTATTGTTATATAATGTGGTTATATAAAGGAATAATTACAGAGTGATGCAATAAGTGTATTTGACATAAATATTTTCCTTTATCACCAGCGGACTATTCCTCCACAATCTATAGAATGCCTTCGAAATTGACTTTTTTTTGTATTAGCTCAGTTTTGGTGACTTTTAAATTTTGATTGAGGAAAATCCAGGATTTTTAAGAAAGGAAAAGACAAATACCCGCTTAAAGTGCTACATACATTAATTTTAAAGTTATATACAAAGTTGCAAGCACTGGTGAAATAACTTGGGTTTGTTATGCTCCTCTTACCACTTCTCCCTGCATTTTCTACAAACAACTCCCTTGGATAATAAAAAATAGTTTTTTAAAAAAATGTTGCTTTCTTTCTTGTAGAAATACACAATAAAAGCATGCATGTTGCTAGGAAGACTTCGACCTAAAACACCCTTTTTCCGTCATTTTGTAGTCCTCTAAATAACTAGAAAATTGTTGTGAACACACACACACACACACACACAACACTCCATCGGTTTGTGTTGCTGATTTCACCTGTGGTTTCAACACTGCTGAGTCAACTTCATGGTTCTGGCTCTTTATCTGAGAAATTGATTCATTCTCTCAGTCTTTATTTTGCCTTTGAACCTAAATCACCTTGTAGTAAATATCCTTTGAACATCCTTTGAAGTCTCAATAAATATTTGTTTTATAATCTCAAAGGGCAAAGACCTTTATTTGTAAGTTTTCAATGCCAAATTACAGCCATGTTAAAACAGGTCAAATAAGTGTATGTTCTGAGTTCATGGTATAATAGGAAAAGCCATAGAGAGGTAAACTTAAAGACAGTTATCTTCTTTCTAGATGAATCCTTAGATTCCTGAGCTGAGATGCCTGGTCTAAGTTGGTCTATTTGGTAAGCAAAACAGAACCTTATTGAAGAAAACTCTGCCCCAAAATGTCTCATCTGTTTATGCAAATAAAAATCAAACCATTCTTAAGCAAATAGTCTTGGCTTCAAGAAGTACTGCAAACAAATCTTACTTAAAATGAGAGCCACAAAGCCTACTTCAAGTTCTTTTTACAAAAGACTTTTCTGTCCAACTTCCCAAAATTAAAGCATGAGCTCCCTCTGCTGAAAGAATTAATATTTGTTGATGAAACAGAATCCAAAAACATTTGTATATTACCTATTGAACCATTATGTTCTTAGACACATAAGCAATTATAAATATAAAACATACTTGCATTTTCTTTTTTTCAAACTCATAATACAGAATGGAATGGAAAAGTAAAGAAAAGTAATTCACAAGGTAGAGATTCATTAGCTGAGGCTTTTCAATTTTGTAACAAGCGTCCTGAGCAACAGCTGCTGGTACCTCAATGCTTTGTAATCACCATGATAAGTTACCAGAAGGTGTTTGCAAGCCCCTGTTCCTACAACCACCCTATTACCCAGTTTTGGTTCTTCATAGCACTTATCATATCTGAAATTATAACTGACTTATTCATTTGTCTGGTTATGACTGTCTTCCCCTAGGAGAATGTTGATTCCTGACAGAGGATAACAGGTCTGTGTTCTCAGCCCCTAGAACATGCCTGATACACAGTAGGTGCTCAGATTTGTTTAATGGATTGAGGGAGGCAGAAAAGCAGGCAGGCAGGTCAGCATATACCTACAGTGTCCTGTAGGATTATGGTTCAACTAGAGAATGACTCCGTGCCAATCACATGAAACTGGATACAAATTTAGTAGGAAATGATAGAGATAAGAGAACCAATGAAGGTATGCTGAAAGAGGTATGGAATTCAACTCAGCCATAAAGATGGGAAGGGCTTGGTGAAGTTAGACAAGGAAACAAGCATGGTGCTAGCCACTGGGGATAAAATGACTTAAAGAAAAAGGCCTGAACTCTGCCCTCAGCAAGCTTATAATCTGATGGTGAAGACAAGTATCAAAGAAATAAATAAAATGAAAAATCGCAGTTGTGACAAGTGCTATGAAAGAGTGGAACAGGATATTAGAGGAGCAGGTAATAGGGTGACCCAAACTTATTGGGGGAGTAACCAAGTAAAGTAAGTGGAACAGCACACACACAGCGCGGGAGACTGCAGGCAGGACCTGCTGCTGGAGCAGAGAGTCGGGGAGATGGCGGGAGAGGAGCTACCCAGCACCTGTGAGGGAAATCTCTCCTGATCCTTAGGGCAGAGAGCAAGGCATGGCTGTAATGGTTCTGATTGCTTTTCAGAGATTCTGAATCATGTTTACTCTCTTGTCCCTACTTTTCTATATTTACAACATAGTCTGTGATGAGTATGTGTTACTTTAATAATGAAAAAGGGATCCTTTATGAAAGAGGATGGTGGCATTATATGCCTACTCTGGCCTTTTTGAATTGCCCTCTTCTTTCTCAGGTTTAGAGAATATTAATTAAGGTGTCTCACTTTCAGAGCTGACCCCAGGTGCTGGCCTCAGCCTGGCCTAGGTGATGGACATCCTGGCTGGTATGGTCCCCAAACTCCCAGAGAACACACAGACATGTCATGCTCTCTTGAAGCATCTGAGAACCCTGGCTGGACAACAGATCAGGAACGTGGTAGTAGATTTTCTGCACCCACTATGGGTGTGGGTAGTTTAGTGAGGAAAAGTTGTATCATTCATGATTTCTACCATTTTCTGCTGTATCCATTGGTGTTTTTCACATAATTGAAACAGTAGATTGCCTAATTTCAGACCCTTGTGGATAAGCCACTTAAATGCCCAGTTTTTAAGGATAGGGAGCCAGAAGGGAGATGCTGCTTTCCTGGTCCACACACCCATGACCTGGTTTGTATCTGCAATAGTCTGTTGAGGATCTATCCAGTCCAGAAATGTCTATCTCTAACAGCTCCCAAAGGGGTTCTTTAACTTGTTACTTACAGAGATAACCAATGAGTTCATTGAGAACAATTGACCTGATAACAAATATGAACGAGAACCACACAATTAACTCGACCTTTCAGTGTAAATCTATAACAACTATAATATATAATATATAGCTGTGAAGTATTAACTACAAATATACATATAATTATCAGCTATAACACACAGCCGCTTCCTTGCTAACCCTCCATGCCTCGGTATGAAAGGACCATCGGATTGTTTCTGTGGTCCAGTCTGCATCTTCCTCTATGGTTACTGTGGCTTGGAGTTTCTGCTGGCTTCTTCTGGATCCTGTGACACGCACGTTCTAGGCTGCCTGATTAGAACAATTCTATCTTTATAGGAGGGCCTTTAACCAGCAAGGTTCATCTCAGTCATTCTAGCTGCCATTTGTTGCTCAAAGTAAATTCTTCAACGATGAAATCCCCATCAATGGCCTTTCCCAGGAGGCAGCTTCCCCAGACCAAAGGTTGTCAGAGTGTGTTACCCACTAGCATATCTCCTCTGCCCCATCTTACACTTAAATCTCTCACTATATTGTCACCTCTGCCTCCTTGAATCTGCACTGCAGCCATGGGCAGGTTTTAGTGGTGATCTCTTGGCTGGGAGATCAGCTTTTCTCACCCTCAGATGTCACTGTCTCAGGGACGCTGCCTGGTCCCCTCTTTCAAACCCTCTCTGGCTCAGCTCCTGCCTCCTCTCCATATCTCACCCCAAACAGCCCTTGCCCGCTTTCTTCCAAGATGTACTCTACTACCCCCACCACTAGCTGTAAGCACGTGGGGTTACTCTGCTTAACTATTTCCTGTTACTAAGCAAGCTACACATGTAGAGTTTCCAAATAAATTCTTCATACGTAAATCACCGCAGTCCTCTCCTAATCAGAAATTAGAATTGAGTGGCATTGAAATGATTTTCACGATTTGTCTTCATAGTTCTGTTTTGTCAATAAATAAAGGGATTAGTGATTCTTCTAAAACATTTTAAGATTTGCAAGAAAATCTCTCATTTATGCTGGTACTTTTTATTCTGAGATTGAAAAGAAATGTCATTCTGTTTAATTCAGCATTCGTAATAAAAGCCCTGACGTTGCTGATTAACTTTTATTTTAGTCCTTAGGTGATCACTTGTTAGCAGACTTCCAACTTCTGATCTCATTCCTGTTTTGGGTGTAGGCAATTACATATTCAACCTTGCTTCAAAAGGTGAGCTGCTGAATTCCCTCAGAAGTGCTGATGTCAGTTTTATAAATGTATTGAACACAGAATTATGGAATAATATGAACCTGGTATTTAAATCATTGGAAAGCATGCTAACTTTTCATGCTCTGGATATAACTGGAAGCACAGACATCGTCAGGACAGTGGGTGAAAATGACACACTTGAAGTGATCAGGAACCACCAGCGAAAGCATCTCAAACTGTCTTTTTTCTTCTCTAGTCACTATCAAGAGACAAAGCACTTATAATTGATTAATGTTATATAGCAAGACTATAATGTAATGGAGCATAGAGTTTTATTTTAGAGGCAGGTTTTTTTTTTAACAGCTTTATGACTTCCTTTTTGTCTCAGACTTGTTTAGGTTCTAAAGAGATCATTTACATTTCTTAAAATTTACAGTTTGGTACTCTGAAGGAAAAAGCACACTTTTTTCTACTCTCACACACCACTCAACCCAGAACATTTCTGAGGTCAGATGTGTGTAGGGTTTTTCCTCACATACCAAGCAGTTCTCCAGGGGACAGAAACTAAATTTAACTCAATTCCCACACTCCCTACCTGGAGACAGTGTCAGGCCCCTCAGGTTCAGGGCTCAGTCCTACAAGGCTACCCTCCTTTTCGGATGCCAATCACAAGTCCAGGCCTCTGGAACTTCTGACCAACAGGATAGAAATTGGGGGTTCCCATGACCCCCTCCTGGGGTTTCATTAATTTTCTAGGGTGACTCACAGGACTCAGGGAAACACTTTCTCACAGTTACCCATTTATTATGAAGGATATTGCAAAGGATACAGATAAACAGCCAGATGGAAAAGGTGTATAGGGGAAGGGATGTAGGAAGGGGTGTGGAGCTTCCATGCCCTCCTGGGCATGCTGCCGGGAAGGAATCTCCGTGCATTCAGCTATCCAGACACTCATCTGAACCTTGACCTTTTGGGATTTTATGGAAGCTTCATTTCATAGGCATGATTGATTATATCACTGGCCTTTGGTAAACCACTCAACTTTCAGCCTCTGTCCTCTTTCCGTCAGGGGGTGGGCTGAAAATTCCAACTCTCTAACTGCGAGGTTGGTTCCCTTGACAAACCAACCCCATCCTCAGGCTAACCAGGAGCCCACCAATCATCACCTCATTAGGACAGAAGATGCTGCTGTCATCCAGCAAAATTCCAAGGGATTTAGGAGCTCTGTATCATATTTCTATCACTCAGGAAATTACAAAAGTCTTACGAGCTCTGTGTCAGGCCTGGAGGGCAAAGACCAAATATTAAAACCAAAGATTCTTCTAGAGCCCCTACCTACAAGGGTTTTAGGAGCTCTGCCTAAGGAACTGAGGTCAGAGACCACTATATGCATTTTTTATTATCTCACGATTTCATAAGTAGCTTTTATAGGGAAATGTATAACTACAGTAAAGTCAGCTGAAGGGCATTCATTAGAATCACAAGATACCCTTTAGCGTGCCAAGAGCTCATTGAAGATAAAACATCTATTTTATATGAACCTTGTCAGATACATTTATTTGAAAGGAGAGTTCCAGCAGGACCAGCCTAAAGAAGTGACTCTACATAGTGAAACAAGACAGAACAGAACACTTCTTAGTTTACAAATTACGTGAGAAAAAAATCAGTCTCTTTTTCACTAGACATTTGATCAAAAAGTGTGATGGCCAATTTGACCCACTGCCTTACACATCAAACTGGTTTCTGAATGTCTTTGACCTCTTACCTAAAATCAAACCTATCTTCAAAGGATAAAGATTTATCACCCCCAAGATTACAGACTGAAAGCATATTCCCTAGAGTTCCCAAGATGTCATGACAGCACTATTGAGACACATGTGTAATTTCCCCCAAGCTGGCCATTTCAAAGACAGCAACATTTATTTGTGTGGCTATGTTTTAGGATTTAGGTGTAAAATAATCACTGGACTTTAAGGTTGTTTTATTTATGGATGTTACTGCTGTCATTTTTATTTCATTGGCCAATGTCACTGTTCTCATGAGTAATATATCAGTTTTTATCACCATCACTCTCCAGACATTTCAGCTCTTCAAAATCACTCACAATCTCTCTGTCCACAACACACCCCTCTGTCTGTCACTGTCTCCACATTTACCCACTGATTCCTACCATTCTGCCCTGTAAGTTGCTCACTGTAACCTTGACAGAATGTTCCTCATAAACTGGAGGAGTTCTACTCCGTTAGCACAGGTTGAAGACTGTTTACCAAAGACAGGGCTCCCAGAGACATCTGGATACAACCAGAACCCTGGGTAGTCTCAATATTATGTATGGCTTTTCAATATAATTTTAATTTTAGCATGTATTTTAGAATAAAAAATCCTAGGTTTAATAATAGTAGTTTCAATACTGTATAATATCTTTAAATGAAATGGTTTTTTCCTTCCTAGCAGAAGAAATACAGCAAATTCCTTTAAATGATCATTTTCTTGCTGGAGCAACAAATACAAGCCTTAAACCAGAACAAGTCCTACTTTGTTTTTTATTCCTGTCTCTAGAAAGATATGAGATTATAAAGTTTAAAATGTTCACTTTCATCTGTTTGCTTTTGTTGCTTTATTTTTATCTTGGATTAAATACAGCATAATAAAAAGCAGAATTTGTAGCAAATATTTTTGTACATGCCTATGTGCAAACAATAACAGATTAGATGTCAATCTGCTTCATTAGAGAATTTCAGGACATTGCATTGTTCTCTTATCCTTCTTTTTCAAAAGCTCTAAAAACCTAGGATCCCTGGAATGACAAACCTGAAAGAGACAAACTTGTTTCAATTGACAAACTTGAAAGAGATCAATAACCTTATTGTATAGGTAAGGAGACTGAGGCCCAAATATGTTTAATTACTTTAACAAAGTTGTACAGTGAATGGGTGGCAGAACCGTGACCAAAACCCACCATCAGCCTCAGAGAAGTTAAGTAGAATAAAGAATAATTTATAAAATCTTTCATTTTGGCGTTACTGCCCAAGATTAATGTTTTCTTCAAACTAATAAAAACTCCAGAGAAATGCACAGGGAACCAAATGAGTTCTGATCATACTAAGACACTGTTCCAATATGAGCAGTTCATGTATTCATTGATGGGCAAAATATGGCTTTGACTTACTCTTTGTTTAATGGCGATATCTGTTTGCCAACTGAAAACTTGAACAAATGTGGATGTTACTGTTGAATCTCAGTTCTTCAGCTCCAGATCAGTTCAACTGATAAATGAAAACTGGTGACTGTTGCCAGAACACAGAAGAGCAGCACATTCATTCTGTTGACACCTCCCCCAATTATCATTCACTCATTCAATATTGATTGACACTCTACTGAGTGGCACATGAGCACCAAGGACAGATAAATAATCACCATTATGAACCAGAAATATCGCTAGGTGTCCCCCTGCCCCATAATTTAGAGATAAATTTTAAAATCTACTGGTGAACTTTAAAAAAGAGATAAATTTAAAAAGGGAAAGATATAAGCTTTAGCTACAAGGACACAAAATATCAAACTAACAATATTAATTTATAAATTAAATATAACATATTCCCAATCAAAACATCAACAGGATCTTTCGAAAACTTGACTTTAAAGTTTACCTAGAAAGATAAAAAATAAACACTTTTAAAAAATAAGAATAGTAATGAGGGGAAACTAGCCCTATACAATATTGAAATGTATTCTATTATAGTAATACACGTCTAGTAGTTACACATTACAGGTACTGATACAGGAGGAGACAAACGGACCAACAGAACAATGTAAAGTCCTGAAACAGGCCAGAAAACGAAGTGTCATTGGAAGCAAAAATGCATTTTAAGTATGCCATAAACTGGAGTACTTAAGAAAGAATATTGGTACAACTTGCAAACCATTTTAAAAACAAAGAAACATAAAGCTGTACTTCTATTTCCCACTTTACAATAAAAATAAATTCCAGATTGGTTAAAGTTTTAAATATTAAAAACCATACCAAATATATGCATGCATTTTTAAAGAATCCATAGTCTAAGGGACATGAAAGCCAGAAGTCATAAAGAAAGTCTGATAAATTTGATTATATAACAGAGAGAAATATTAGTATAAAAAGAAACACGTTTACAGCAATAACCTCTAAATCAAGAAGAAAAAGATTTAAAAAAATTAAAAAAAAAAAAAAACAAGCAAACTATACCCACTGACAGAAAACTGGAAAAATAAAACATTAAACTATTTTGGCCCTCACTTAGAATTTTTAAAATGCAAATTAAAACAGCAATGAGATACCATTTCCCCCTATTAGATTGGCAACAATTTAAAATGTTGATAGTACCCAGGACTGACTAAATTTGAAACATTTTTTCCTCCAAGCATCCTTTTCATATAATAAAGTTACTGAAACCAAATACTGTATTCTTAAAAATGGTGAGGGTTACTAAGAACCCAGCAACAGAGGGCAGCAGAGACCTCCTCTGGGGCTTCCGCATAGTTCATGTTCTAGTTTTACAAAAGTAGCCTTTTCTCTGCCATGGTCTCCAATGAGATGCTGTGTCACCAATGAGATAACAAAAACTGATCATGCATCTCCCTTTTGCTGCACTCTGAGGTAGAGTGCAATGAGTAATCAGGTGGCGGTGGCTAGGTGGTTTCTCTGGGCCCTCTCTGCAGTCCAGAAGGGGCACATCCCACATGAGAGCGAGGCTTCTTGCTGTTCCGCCTGTCAGAGCGAAGTCTGTGATGGCGCCTCTGTTCCAGATGATTACAGAGCTGGGCAGTTTCAGTTCCTCAGGAAGCTGGCATTAAAGAGCTGGTGCTCAAAATCTGGATTTTTTTTTTTTAACTGAGGGTCCTCTCCCCTGAATAAACTTGGAAAAGGAGAGCAAGGAAACTAGGAAACTACCAGGAACTCTCGTTTGCATTTCCAAGCAAATGCCCAGAAACATTAGTCATATTAGCGACATGGAAAGAGGGGAGGCTGGGAGCAGATAAAATATAAAATCAGAGTGAATGAAAAAGAGGAGGTCTAGCCAGCTGCCTTTCCTGCCTACAAGGGGCCACTGGGGCCAGAGCAGGCCCCTCCCCCAGCTGTTGCTCTTTGAGAGAGTCTGACTCTCATTCCAGCATTCATAATCACAAGGACATTTTGCTTATGTGGGGCCTGTCAGAAAGCCGATGCAAACTCCTGCAGGAATACAACAAGAACGACTTTTTGTTTTAATAAATTTCAAACCTACAGAAAAGTCTCAAGGGTAGTACAGTAAGTAATAATACCTATATACTCTTCACCTAGATTCACCGATCACCAATGGTTAACATTATGCCACATACGCTCACTCTTGCTCTAGCTAGCCCCCGGCTACCCCCGCCACATGGTTTTAGCAGAATCATCTGAGAGTTAATTACTGACGTCGTGACACTTCATCCTAAAATACTGCCTCACGTAGCTCCTAAAATACAACGGCTTTCTCCTATAGAACCTCACCAACATTGTCAGGATAATGAGACTTATTTATGAGTCTGAAAAAATAGTGTTGTTTAACATACAGTTTATATTCAAATTTCTCCAATTACACAAATTCTGTGTTTATGGTCTCCCCCATGGGAGCAGGGAAGATGTCTTCTCCTTAGCTCTCTTGACTCCTTTACGCTAGAAAAGCTCTCCAGCCTTTTTTGTTATTCATGACACTGACATTTTTAAGAGTCAACCTCTTTCCCAGACTGTAGACCCCTTTCCTCCTTTGGTCCTGCCTTCCCCTGGGTCTCCATTTCAGACCTTGCTGTGCTTCCCAGTCCCCCACATGGAACTCAGACTCCAGTTTCTATCAGTCAGGGGGTTGCCTCTTCAGGCACATGTCCTCAGTTCCCACTAAGAGGTCCTCAGCTTTAGGCCAGCTCAGCTGACCGGGGAAATGGACCCCTCTGCCCTGACCCAGCAAGGCTTATCCAGATCAGTGTTCAGGGAGCATAGCAGCACTTTTCTCTACGTGTCCTCTGGATTCAGGGTCTGCCTGGTCGACAGCAAAGGTATATTTGTGCATCCTCGGGAGATTGACCCTTCACTGAGTATAGAGCTGGGGAAAGTACAGCCTGAGAAATCAATACAGAATGCATGTGTACATACACACAGACATTTTTGCATTTTTTAAATAAAAGTAAAACATGTCTTTCAGTGGACATTCAACAAATACAGAAGCATATAAGAAGAAAAGCAAAATCTCCTGTAAACCTACCACCTATATATGGCCACTGCAAAATATTTTTTAAATACTATATTAAAAGCTTGATTCTCATACAAATCTTAAGTAAGCAAATATCAAGGATTTATTTAACTTGACAATGAGGGAACCAGAAATGATAAAACTGAATGAAAGTGAATTTGAAATACTGAGCATATAGACACACGAAGCACAATGAAGGATGCTAGTTTGGGTAAAAAAACCTTGTTAATATCTTACCAGTAATGAAACTGTAACCTCTGAGGTTGCCTTTGCTACAGGACAGAAATAATTTGATTCTTTACTAGAAAAAATATATATACATGTTCTTATGTAGCTTAACAGAGTTGAGGCCCTAATCAATAGTAAATAAGTTCAACAAAGGAACATTCCCTTAGAGCATGAGATAACCATGGAATGGGCTTGCTAGACTGTGTTCCAAAATGCATTAAAAGGCCATTCAGCGATTCTTGTCTTTTTCTAAGTTTTAGATAATATTTCTTAACATGCTATTATAATTTTTATAGACTTCCTTCTAATTTTAAGAGTTATTAGGGTATATGTAAATATGTGACTATGTAAAACACATTTTTATAAAGATCACATTATTTATATGTATAATCCTACGTTCTTGTTTTTTTCACGTAATAGTGTATCAAAAACATTTTCCCATGTCACTAAGGATTTTTCAAAACAGGATTTTTAATGGATATGTGCTTGTTTTTCATTCAAATGGATGTGCTATAATTTACTTAACCAATCCCCATTTAGGGGAACAAAAAATATTTTAGTGAATACTCTAGAACATAAATCTACACACATTTCCAGTGATTTCCTTAGAACACGTACCTAAAAGTGGAATTTCTGTCTATTTTTTAGATTCTTAAAACTGTGGCCTTTAGAAAGATGGTTTTAATCCGCACGCTCAGCCTTTTAATGCAGCCCTTTAATCACAGCCTTACCAACATTGAGTATTATATCCTCTCATCTTTGAAAAAATTCTCTAAATGAAAGAAAAATTATATCTCGTTATTTTAATTGCATTACTTTAATTAGTAAAGTTGGACCTTTTTCCAGATGTTTATTGTCTATTGATAACTCTGTTATGTTTTTATGCTGATAAAATATCATAAAATGGAAAACTAAAGATAGATTTGAAAAGCAAAATATAACAAAAGGGAAGCAAGAAGCCTGAGGGAGATGTGAGGATGGGACTTTGTAGCTGACACGGTGGCTGGAAGAAGGACTTACAGTCGCATGCACATTTGACATATAGCCATATTCACGTGACCCTTGGGACCCCAGGCCAATCCCACTGTACATCCAGGAATACCACGACAGGGAGGACAGAGCAGTGCCAAGATTTACTTTCCAAATCAGACAGCCTGGTCCTCCCACCATTCTGCTGTAGCTAGGTTGGTTATTGGTCCAAGAAGGTTTACAAAATGGCAGAAAAAAACCTGTTATTTGGAAAGCTGCCTGATGTTCATCCCCAGGATTACTGAGAGACATCTTCAAGGGACAGGAGTATTCACCATAACTATGGTTACATGACATCACAGAATACAAGAACTGAGACCCCTTAAAGAGCTTCCCTCATGTGTTTTGCCATTTGCCTGAATGGAGGGAGAGAAAGATTATCCTCACCGGACCTCCAAAGTCATAGAGTCAGTAGATCAGTAGAAAATTCTCTTACCTTAGTGTATGAGTTCAAAGCATTGAAAAGCATGAATTTAATTTTGTACCTTCATTTTGTAGGTTCAGAAACTGAAGCCCAAAGTGCTTAAAACAAGCAAACAAAACTTCCTTCCCCAAGTTACTTCTGGCAGAACTAGGACTATAACTCGTATCTCCCAGTTTCCATCTGACATTTGGCCAGCACTGTCTTCCTGCCTGAAGGGAGACCTCACACAGCTGGCTACAGAGCCCCCTAAGTTTTATGATGATGTTAATCAGAGCACATGGACTTCCTCTTGCCAATAGGGGAAAATTTTAAGTCAAGTGGCCTCTCACTAAGATCTGTTTCATAAAACATTCAGCTTTTCTCAGAGAAGCAGAGCTCTCCATATGCTAACTGCCACAAAACCCATCTTCACTCATGCTCCAGTCCCTGCCCTGTCTGATCTTCTTCACGCCTACCCTCTTTAGCTTCAGGTAGATCAACCACAAGGAAGAAAATTCCAGTTTAGGCTGAACACAGGCTGGTTTGGAAAGGCCTGCCTCATGTAGAGTAGGAAAAGATGCACCCATTTCTTAGTGGATGCTTCTGACTCATGAACACTCCTGCTTGATCAATTTGCTTTGTGTTTAACTTTGTTTTCTAAAAATAGTGTGTAGATTCCCAGAAGCCTCCTCCTCAAGCCCCCAGTGGAATGCCCCATCATGCATCAGTTGGATATTAAATATGCCATGAGAGAGGCTGCATTTTGTGATGACATGCCTGCCCTAGCAGAAAAGCTCTTCCTGACTGTGGTCACCAGCACCAGGCCACACACTAAAATCATGTAAATAAATATGGACAGAATTGAAGGTGGGTAATACCTACCAGCCAGGCACAGTGGCTCATGCCTATAATCCAAGCACTCTGGGAGGACAAGGTGGGCAGATCACTTGAGCCTGGGGAGTCTGAGACCAGCCTGGGAAACTGGTGAAACCCTGTCTGTACAAAAAATACAAAAAAGATCACATAGATGTGGTGGCTTGCATCTGTGGGAGGCTGAGGTGGAAGGATCATTTAAGCCTGAGTGTCAAGGCTGCAGTAAGCCGAGATCATGCCATTGCACTCCAACGTGGGCAACAGAGTGAGACTCTGTCGCAAGAATAACAACAACAATAATAATAAACAGATTTTATTGAGTATCTACTCGAGGGATGAATTATCTATTAGCAATTAACCCAACTCAATACATTGAAATATTTCACAAAAAGCAATCTCAACATATATCTTGATAAAACAAAATAAAAAGAAGAAGGGCAACTGCAGGCTTGAGAGTGGATAAAAGGATAAATAAACCCCTATCAAGAGAGGGAGCTGGTGTCTGAGGAGCTGAACACTATTATCTCAGAATGTAAAAAGGTAAGAACAACTTCCTCAGCTCGTGACATCCCAAAGAGTTATGATTCCCTCTACCTTTTTTTCCGAGTGTTCATCTTCAGAGGAGCCTGAGCTCCTAAGAGTGCCACATTTGAGCTTTGGTTTATTAAATAACCCAAGGGTACACCTTCCCTGGATGGTGAGACTAACAAAATGCCCTCCCAAGAATCCCCTCTTTTTGATCCGCATCCAGTAAAATCAAAATTCTTCACTTCTCACAGTGTTAGCATGGTTTCATGCACTCCTGGTACCACTTATGTGAAATATGCAGGGTCCTTGGGGTTTGTGTATTCACATAGCAGAGGGCCACATTATCCTGTGCAACACTTGGCATTTCTGTAGGGTATTTTTCTCTCCCCCATTCCACTGATGCCGCTGAGGTCCTGGTATTACCTGGTGTAGTTGTTGCCATAACAGTTCAGGATGTTCCTGGTGACAATAGCAGTGAGGAAGAAAAACCATATGCACAAGAGCTGAATAAAAAATCAAAACCCAATGGTATGCTATCTTCAAGAGCCCATCTCACACCTAATGAAACTCAGGCTCAAAATAAAGAGATGGAGGAAAATCTACCAAGCAAATGGAAAATAGAAAAAAGCAGGGGTTGCAATACTAAGTTCAGACAAAATAGATTTCAAACAAATAAAGATTTAAAAGGATAAAGAAGGGCACTGCATAATGGTAAAGGTTTCAATTCAACAAGAAGACCTAACTATCCTAAATATATATGCACCTAACACAGGAGCACCCAGATTCATAAAGCAAGTTCTTAGACACCTACAAAGAGACATAGACACCCATACAATAATAGTGGGAGACTAACACTCCACTTACAGTATTAGACAGATGACTGAGGCAGAAAATTAACAAAGATATTCAGGAGTTGAACTAAACATTGGAGCAAATAGATCTGATAGACCTTTCAGAATTCTCTACCACCCAAAAAAACAGAATATATGTTCTTCTCATTGCCACATGGCACATACTCTAAAATCAACCACATAATTGTACATAAAATAATCCTCAACAAATGTTAAAAAGCCAAAATCAACCAAAAACACTCTGGGACCACAGCACAATAAAAGTAGGAGTCAAGACTATGAAAATCACTCAAAACCATGCAATTATATGGAAAGTCAACAATATGTTACTGAATGACTTTTAGGTAAATAGTGAAATTAAGGCAGAAATCCAAAAGTTCTTTGAAAATAATGAGAACAAACACCCAGCATAACAGAAATCTCTGGAGACAGCTAAGGCAGTGTTAAGAGGGAGATTCACAGCAGTAAATGTCCACATCAAAAAAGTTAGAAAGATCTCAAATTAACAACCTAACATCACGACTGAAAGAATTAGAGAAGCAAGAATAAATCAGAAAAAGCCCAAAGCTAGTAGAAGACAAGAAATCACCAAAATCAGAGCTGAACTAAAGGAAATCAAGACACAAAAAAATTCAAAAGATCAACGAATCCAGGAATTGGCTTTTTGAAGAAATTAATAAGATAGGACACTAGCTAGACTAATAAAGAAAAAAAGAGAAAAGATCCAAATAAAAGCAATTAGAAAAGATGGAGGGAATACTACCACTGACCCCGCAGAAATAAAAACAACCATCAGAAACTACTGTGAACACCTCTATGCACGTGAACTGGAAAACCTAGAAGAGATGGATAAGTTCCAGAACACATACACCCTCCCAAGACTGAACCAGGAAGAAATTGATTCCCTGAACAGACCAATAATGAACTCCAAAACTGAATCAATAATAAATAGCCTATCAACCAAAACAAAGCCCAAGACCTGATGGATTCACAGCTGAATTCTACCAGATGTCAAAAAAGAGCTGGTATCATTCCTACAGAAACTATTCCAAAAAACTGAAGGGGAAGGCCTCCCCACCAACTCATTCTATGAGGCCAGCATTATCTTAATACCAAAACCTGATGGAGACATAACAAACAAAAGAAAGGCCAGTATCCTTGATGAACATTGATGCAAAATCCTTGCAAACAAACAGATACTTACAAACTGAGTCCAGCAGCACACCAAAAACCTAATCCACCATGATCAAGTAGGCTTCATCCCCAGGATGCAAGGTAGGTTCGACATATGCAAATGAATAAATGTAAGTCATCACAGAAACAGACAAAAACCACATGATCATCTCAACAGACTCAGAAAAGGCTTTTGATAAAATTCAACACTACTTCATGTTAAAAACTCTCAGTAAACTAGGTATTGAAGGAACATACTTCAAAATAATAGGAGCCATCTATGACAAACCTACAGCCAACACTATACTAAATAGACCAAAGCCGGAAGCATTCCCCTCTTGAAAACTGGCACAAGACAAGGACATGCTGTCTCAGCACTTCTATTTAACATGATATTGGAAGTCCTAGTCAGAGCACTCAGGCAAGAGAAAGAAATAAAGGGCATCCAAAAAGGAAGAGAAGAAGTCAGACTATCTCTGTTTGCAGATGACATAATTGTATATCCAGAAAACTCCATAGTCATGGTCCAAAATCTCCTTCAGCTGATAAACAACTTCAGCAGGTATCAAGATCCAAAATTAATGTGCAAAAGTCACCAGCATTCCTATAAACCAACAACAGCAAAACCAAGAGCCAGAGAGGCAATCCCATTTACAATTACCACAAAAAGAATAAAATGTCTAGGAATACAGCTAACCAGGGAGGTGGAAGATCTTTACAATGAGAATTACAAAAAGAAATTAGAGAAGACACAAACAAATAGGAAAACATCTCATACTCATGAATAGGAAGAATCAATATCATTAAAATGGCTATACTGCCCAAAGCAATTTACAGATTCAATGCTGTTCCTATCGAACTACTAATGACATTCTTCACAGAACTAGAAAAAAAAACATTTTAAAATTAATACAGAACCGAAAAAGAGCCCGAATAGCCAAGACAATCCTAAGCCAAAAGACTGTATTACAGGGCAACAGTAACCAACAAGCATGGTACTGGTACAAAAACAGACACAATGGAACAGAATAGAGAGCACAGAAATAGGCCACACACCCAAGAACATCTGATCCTCAACAAAAACAGGCAATGGGGACAAGACTCCCTGTTCAATAGATGGTGCTGGGATAAGCAGAAGATTAAAACTGGACCCCTTCCTCACACCATATACAAAAATCACCTCAAGATAGATTACAGACTTCAATGTAAAACCCAAAACCATAAAAACCCTGGAAGACAACCTAGGCAATACTATCCTGAATATAGGAACAGGCAAAGATTTCATGACAGACACTGAAAGGAATCGCAACAAAAGCAAAAATTGACAAGTGGGATATAATTAAATGTAAGAGCTTCTGCACAGCAAAAGAAACTATCAGCAGAGTAAACAGACAACCTACAAAATGGGAGAAGATATTTTCAAACTATGCATCTGACGAAGGTCTAATAATATCCAGCATCTGTAAAATACTTAAACAATTTACAAGAGAAAAAATAAACAACCCCATTTAAAAAAATGGGCAAAGAACATTAATACTTTTTAAAAAGAAGGCATACATGTGGCCAACAAGCATATGAAAAAAGCTCAATATCACTGATCACTAGAGAAATGCAAATCAAAACCACAATGAGATGTCATCTTATACCAGTCAGAATGGCTACTATTAAAAAGTCAAAAAATAACAGATGCTGGCAAGGTTGCAGAGAAAAGGGAACACGTATACACTACTGGTGGGAGTGTAAATTAGTTCAACTATTGTGGAAAGCAGTATGATGATTCCTCAAAGAGCTAAAAGCAGAACTACCATTTGACCCAGCAATCTCATTGCTGAGTATATATCCAGAGGGATATAAATCATTCTGCCATAAAGACACGTGCATGTGAATGTTCACTGCAGCATTATCCACAATAGCAAAGACATGGAATCAACCTAAATGCCCATCAAGGACAGATTAGATAAATAAAATGTAGTACATATACACCATGGAATACTAAGCAAGTCTTAAAAAGAATGAGATCATGTCTTTCATGAGAACACAGATGGAACTGGAGGCCATTATCTTCAGCAAACTAACACAGGAACAGAAAACCAAATACCACATGTTCTCACAAGTGGGAGATAAATAATAAGAGCTTATGAACACAAAGAAGGAAAGAACAGACCTGGGGTCCACTTGAGGGTGGTGGGTGGAAAGAGGGAGAGGAGCAGAAAAGATGACTATTGGGTACTAGGTTTAATATCTGAGTGATGAAATAGTCTGTATGACAAACTCCCATGACACGTGTTTACCTATATAACAAACTTTCACATGTACTCTCGAACCTAAAATAAAAGTTAAAAAAAAAAAGAAAAGAAAAAGACTACATGCAAATTGTGAGATATTATGATAATAGCACCTAAAATTCTCATATCATGTTAATAATAATGGTTGCTGCTATTCCCTGGTACTATTTTCCAGGCACCTTTATACACACGACCATACGCAGTCCTTCTAACAACCTTAGATTATTTACTTGCACTAAACCTTATTTCAGAAAAAACTTAAGAGAGCTAAGAACCCTGTTAAGTTGGCACAGTTATCTTAATTTTATGATGAAGACATTGAGGCTTAGACAGTTTTAATCAATTTCCTGAGGCCACATAGCCCACAGTGGCAGAGCCATATTCAAACCCAGCCTCACGTTCTAGGCTATAGGTCAACTGTATATACATCATCCCAGAGCATGTCCCCAGTGGTTGACAAGGGCTTCACTGGTGCACATTTTTGTTCCCTTATGGCATGTTACTTGGTCTGTGTTTTCTGCAGGTGATTTGCATGGGTCAGGTTGTCTGTGCTGTGGCTGCTGATAAACATGCTCATGCCAAGCAGGTCACAAAAATGGTGAAGATTGTGTGCCACAATGTGGAGCCTATATTTGTGAACATTCAGGTAATGTCAACATCTGCTCAGTCTTTTGGTCATTTGGCAGTGGATCTTTCCAGAAACTTCCAGAGCATGTGCTACCATGGTACCTGTGAAACTCCTTATCTTGTATTTCCCAGCTGCTGTTGAGATGGTATATCTTCTCTTGTAAGTTTCAGTCTGCCTTTCTCCTACCACCAGATACTTCTAGCTGGAAATGTGTCCTCTTAGCCCACAACAGATTCCCAAATTAGTGCTCACTGCCCCTAAATACACCTGAAATGCTTCTGGTTTTCCCAACAGGAAAGTCCTAAATTCCAAACTTGACATTCGAATCTTATGAAGTTTAAATCCTGGCCTCTTAGGTGAATTTTAACATTTGCAAATTTGAAATGTATTTCCCTTAGCTTCTGTCCCAGGTTCCAACTTCGCTGGTCCTTTATGGCCCTCAAGTCTTCTTGCTCAACATGAAAAAAACTGCTCACTCTCCGACAAATGTGGAGCATGTGCCCTTTTTCTGGGATTTTCTGCACTTTTTGCCAGCTTCCTAGGTGCAGTGATTCTTTTTGTGCATTCCTTATGGAGCCACTAAAGAGAGAAATAACATTATTACCTAGAGGAAGAACAGTGATAGGAATTACTTACATTACATCAGCAGGCTGGACACCCTTCTGTCACCTAAGGAAAGAAACTAAAGATTTGTCCACAAATAAATACAGCGGAATTGAATCTTACATGGGGCCAGGTTGTAATCAAACATAAAGAATGATCAAACTCAACCTTAACATATTACCAACTACGCCAAGATAAACCAGATAAAAAGGATTAAAAATTAAAAGGTCAAAAGTAAAATCCAAAAAGCATAGGAAAAAAACATGGGCAAACTCAATAGTATTGCTATGAGTCAAACTCAAAATTCCTTAACAGAAAAAGTTAATAAATTAAGTTATGCAAAATAACATACTTCCACATGAAGAAAAAATATAGTAAGCAGTCAAAACACAAGCATGAACTGGGAAAAATATTTGCAAGGCACATTACAGCCATCAGGCTAATTCCTAAGTTTATAAAGATTTCCTAGAAATCAAGATGAAAAAGTCAATAGAAAAATAAGCAAAGAATGCAAGCAAACAGCTCATGGGAAAAAATGTAAATAGCCCTTATATATAGGTAGATGATATGGTTTGGCTGTGTCCCCACTCAAATCTCATCATGAATTGTAGTTCCCATAGTCCCCATGTGTTGTGGAAGGGACCCAGTGGGAGTAATTGAATTATGGGGGCAGTCACCTCCATGCTGCTCTCATGATAGTGAGTTCTCATGAAATCTGATGGTTTTATAATGGGCTCTTCCCCTGCTTTCCTCTACACTTCTCCTTCCTTCTGCCATGTGAAGAAGGACATGTTTGCTTCCCCTTCTGCCATGATTATAAGTTTCCTCATGCCTCCCCAGCCATGCTGAACCATGAGTCAATTACACCTCTTCCCTTTATAAATTACCCAGTCTTGGGTATGTCTTTATTAACAATGTGAGAACAGACTAATACCAAAAAGATGCTTGGTCTTACTAATAATGGAAGAAATTTAATTTAAAAGATATAATGAAATGCCATTTTTAATCTATCAGCATGGCAAAAATACAAAAGTTTGACAATGTATTCATTTGCCAAGCTGCAAGAAAACAGGCCATCTCTTATCTCGCTGATAGGAGTATAAATTGGAACAATCTGTATGAAGGGAAATTTAGCAGTATCTATCAAAATTCCAAATGTATGTAGCTTTTAACCAGCAACTCCACTCTGGGAATTTATCCTGTAGCTTAGCTTGTCTGTGAAATAATGTGTTTCAAAAGTTATTCTTTACAGCATTGTTAGCAATAGTAGAATACTGGAAACAACTCAGGCATCCATCCATCCTTAAAATGGAATTCTATGTAGCTGTATATATGACATAAATACAGCTATATAGAATATAGCTTTATATATTATAAAATACATATAAAGAATGAGAGTTGGGCATGGTGGCTCATATCCATAATCCCAGAATTTTGGGAGGTCAAGGCAGGTAGACCCCTTGAGGTTAGTAGTTGGAGACCAGACTGTCCAACATGGCAAAGCTGTCTCTACTGAAAATACAAAAATTAGCCAGGCATGATGGTGCATGCCTGTTATCCCAGCTACTTGGGAGGCTGAGGCATGAGAATTGCTTGAGCCCAGAAGGCAGAGGTTGCAGTAAGACGAGATTGTACCACTATACTCCAGCCTGGGTGACAGAGTGAAACCCTGTCTCAAAAAAAAAAAAAATTCTCTATACACAGATTTAGAAAGACCACCAAGTAATACTGATAAGTGAAAGGCAAAATGCAAAAAAAAAAAAGTGTACAAAGTGAAGAGAGTAATAATATGGATCCATATTTACTTGCATTTGCATAGAGAAACTCTGGGAGAACACACAAGAAGCTAATAATGGTGTTCACCTTTGGAGAGAATGAGTGGAAACTAGACAGAGGGAAATGGGTGTGGGCAAGACTCCACTGATTACATTCTGATTCTGTTCCATTTTTAAACCATTTGAATGCATTATCTAATTTTGAAAAAGAAAATCTAAAAAATAACCTTGAAAATTTCCTTAAGTTCATAAAGTACAGAACATAAGAACACTAAATCTTGAGAACAACTTGACTAAAATAAGCAACAAAGGTTCAGTTTCTATGCAGGTCTGGATATTGAAAGCATTCTCCTGTAACATACCCATCAAATTCCTAGCTAAGAATGGGGGATGGGTGGAGAATTCTAAAGTCTGCCTGCAGAGTTTAGACTAACCTAATATTAAGCCTCCATAATAGATTGTGAGTATTAAAGGAAATAGAGGAGTCCCAATGTCAGTGAAGGTTGAAGTTCATAGGTAAGTTAAATATGCATATGTGGGGCTCCTCTATAGGGTGATCATATTTTCTGAACTGTGCCAGGTTAGATGTGGTCTGAGAAGTGCAGCTGTACCCATGGAAGCACTAGGACATCATGTTTGAAATCTGTGCTGTCCTGTGGATTTCAGTGTGAGGGATGTAGAGTGACCAGTATTGGAAATCTTGAATTGCACAACACTTTTAGTGTTCCATAATGAAACACTAATATAACAAAAATTATAGCCACCAAACACATGGCAGAAGGAGGGGGGTAGGGAAAGAGAGACAGAGATAGAAAGAAAGCCTGAAGATGGAATCTTTAGTGATTCTTTCAGTTGAAGTTATTATTAAATTCTCACTTCTATCACCTAGAGAATTGAACCTGTAACCGCCCAATGGGTTCACCTTGCCCCCTGCCTAGACAGAGCCAATTTATCAAGACAGGGAACTGCAATAGAGAAAGAATAATTCACACAGAGCTGGCTGTGCTGGGGACTGGAGTTTTATTATCACTTAGCTCAGTCTCCTCGAGCATTCAAGGATCAGAGTTTTTAAGGATAATTTGGGGTGGGGGAAGGACAGTGAGTTGAGAGTGCTGATTCGTTGGGTAAGAGATGAAATCATGAGAATTGGAAGCTCTCCTCTTGTGCTGAGGCAGTTCCTTGGTGGGGTCCACAAGATCAGATGAGCCAATTCATCAATCTGGGTGGTCCAGCTGATTCATCAAGTGCAGGGT
This sequence comes from Cheracebus regulus, assembly GCA_963574635.1. NCBI lineage: Eukaryota > Metazoa > Chordata > Mammalia > Primates > Pitheciidae > Cheracebus > Cheracebus regulus. The sequence goes on from CAUYQU010019928.1 coordinate 72,869, forward strand.
CTGCCAAGTATCTCAAGCACTGTCCTTAGGAGCAGTTTAGGGAGAGTCAGAATCTTGTAACCTCCAGCTCATGACTCCTAAATCATAATTTCTAATATTGTGGCTAATTTGTTACTCCTACAAAGGCAGGAAGGAGGTTTGTTTTGGGAAAGGGCTGTTATCATCTTTGTTTTAAACTATAAATTAAGTTTCTCCTAAAGATAGTTCAACCTATGCCCAGAAAGGAACAAGGAGGACACCTTTAAAGGTTAGAAGCAAAATGGAACCAGTTAGGTTAGATCTCTTTCACTGTCTCAGTCATATTTTTGCAAAGGCAGTTTCAAACCTGACAATTCCCAGATGTCCATCCTGAACCCTCATGGGGTATGGATTCAAGGGCTCCTCATATATAGTTTTTTTGATACCAGGTCAATTTAAAATATATATTTATGAGTCGTTTACTAAATGCTTCACCAAATCTTTCCAATTGCCCTGAAACTTCTGCACTGCCTCCAGCTTCTTGAATGCTGGCAAACTGTAGTTCTCAATATCTTTGGTTAATCATAGATTTCTGAAGTTTTTCCTTCATAGTTAGGTTAAAAAAATTGTTTTTTAAGATTTCTATTCTCCACTCTTCCCCTCACTTCTCCCCTCACATTCACCCATTTATTCTTCATAGCTGAAGTCCCTGTGGGTTTTAATGAAGACTGTTTCAACTTAGTGGGTGCTGAGTTGTGGCTTGGGATTTAATATCTCTAGTAAATAGACGAAAAGATGTACAGCGGTTTGGGTGTCACTGTTGAGGAACAAGTTTCTATATGTTCTGTAAAGTCAACCTTGCCCCCAGGCAGTTTCGTTACAGAAACAGATTCACCCATAGATAAGAAGATCTCATTATTTATCCTTATCTGATGATGGAGTCCTTGCTTAAATCAATAATAATTAGCTTCTAGGTCTTGAAAACACACTGATGTGGACAGGAAACAGAGTAAAGATGTGAAAGATTTTTAATTGCATATAGTTACTCAATTATCATGTTTTTAATAATAATGGCCTATGGAACTTGATCAAATTATGATTCTTTGAAATCAAGACAGGAAAGCAAATATCCCTATGATCGGAAAGAAAATAATAGTAAAATGTACAACATTCTGTTCTGAATATATTTAAATTTACTAAATGTATTTATTATTTTTTTAAACAGAGTCTTGCTCTGTTACACAGGCTGGAGTGCAATGGTGTGATCGCAGCTCACTGCAACCTCTGCCTCCCAGGTTCAAGGGATTATTGTGCCTCAGCCTCCCAAGTAGCTGGGATTACAAGAACCCACCATCATGCCCAGCTAATTTTTGTAGAGATAGGGTTTCACCATGTTGGCCAGGCAGGTCTTGAACTCGTGACCTCAGGTGGTCTGCCCGCCTCAGCCTCTCAAAGTGCTGGGATTACAGGTGTGAGCCACCGTGCCCAGCCTGAATTTATTAAATTAAAATTTAATTACATCTACAAATAAGGCTTTCATCTGGTTGCTATGCTTAAAAAGGGGAAGTGCACCTTGGAGGACAGGAACATTTTTTGTGGGAACTCAAAGCGTGCATGTGGCATCAAAGGCAGAAGATAAAGAAATGGCTACATATGTGTCAAGCCACAATGTGGCACTTACACAGATGGGTTCCTTTCCAGTGATGATTTCTTGTGTCACAAAGAGGCACCTCCAAGTGAGGTGCTGTCATTTTCCTAATTTATAGCTATGGAACCCAGGTAACAAGGCCATATTTAACCAAATGTTGAACATCAAGATAGAGGCAAAGCTTAGCCTCAGTTCTTGCTAGTTTCCTCTGACCTACAAAAGCCCACCTCCTTCCTCAGAGAATGACTGCCTCCTACTTATTTTAAAAAAGAAATTGAGACCATGAGGTATGAATGACCCCAGTCCCTTCCCCTCCCTACTCCCACCACATGTAGTCTCAGGGTGAAGCGCCTCCTGCCTCTCCAGGGCCAATCTTTGCACCTGCCCCTGAGGTCCCACTTATGCCCCTCAATTACCCTATGTTCCATTCTTTAACTTCCACTTCTGCACTGCCCCATTCTGATCAGTTCATCGACTCAAGTCTGTCCCTCCTTAAAAGTGCCCCTTCCTTGATTCAGCTTCTCCCTGTAGCTACTGCTTCGCTCTCTCCTCCCCTTCTGAGCCAAGTTTTTATAACAGTTGCCTGCACTCTCTACTCCCTTACATTCCATTTATGCCTCAACTCACTGTTCCTGCCAAGGTCACTGGTTGCCTACTAGTTCTCAAATCTAAAACATCATTTTCTTTCTCTAGGTATCCCTGCTGCCTTCCACACTGAAGACCATTTGGTCCTTGAAACTTTTTACTCTTATGGCCCATCTCACGCCACTCTTTCCAGTGTTTTCTTTTGCCTCTTTGCTCTTTTTAAAATTTATCTGTGTGTTCCTCCATCTCTGCCTGGTCCTATTATCCTTTTGGGAACCCACACCCCTTTGAAAATCTAACAAAAGGAAGTGTCTTTCTCTCCAGATAAAAAGGTCCTATGTCCTTTATAAGTAACCCAACCAGCTGCAATAAACAACCTCCAACTCTTACTGGATTAGCACACATGTGGTTGATCTCCTGATTTGGCAAAGCCCAACGTGGATCTTCTCCGAGCTCCTGGGCAGCTCTCCTCGAAGTGTGATTCAGGGATCTGACTTCCACCCTTGCATAGTTCAGCTGTCTGGAGTTTTTGGCTTCCAGCTGCACAGATGGGAAGACAGAGAGCAGGAAAGGTGCATCACTTTTCCCCCTTCTTCCACTGGCCAGAGCTCTGCCACAGGATCCCACCTAGCTGCAGGGGACACTGATAAATGTGGTCCAGCTGCTGCTCAGGAAGGAAGAAAATTAGATATTGGTGAACACTGGGAGACTCCCAGACTGCTGGATGCCTGGATTAGGAAGTCCGGCCTTCCCTGAGTTCCCTTCAATCCCCACAGCCCATCACTCCTCTCTGGCTTTAAGTGCTTGGTGTTCTCATTGCTTCTTATCTTCCCTCTTTCCTGTGTGTATTGATAATTATCCACTATATGGCTCTAGCCTTGATTTATCCACTGAGTATCTGACTCTTAGTCTAAGATATTTCATTTGGTTGGGCCGTGGACACTTCAAAATTAACAAGCCAAAACTCAACTAATCATCTTTGTCCTTAAACCAATAACTTATTCTGTGTTTTTGACTTTGAAATAATTGGCCTTCTCATTTAAGGCAGGAAACCAAGTGGCGTTCTAAATATCTCCTTTACTTTCCTGCAGAAAGTCTTCCCAATTGCCTCCTAAGCGTTTTTTTTTTTTAAACAAAAGCTATTTAACATGTTTTTTTTGTTTGTTTTACTATTTTATAAAATCTTTTGAAAACTTTCAACAATTCAGAAGAATGAACACTGAGAGAGAAAGGAGGGTAGGAGAGAGAGAGAGAGAGAGAGCATGAAAAAAATGCAGCAAAATACTAACAAGTTTCCATGAAGAATTCAATCATCCTTCTGAATGACTGAAATTGTCAAAGAAAAAATTTTAATAGTAAAACATAAGAAGGAAAGAAAATATGTTCAATACATATGTATATCTATAGATATAGATATACACATGCATCTATTCATATAGTATTTTCCTTCATAATCACAATACAATTGTCATCTCTGGGAAATTTAACATTAATTAAAACTATTTCTTGCATATATGGATTGTATTCAGATTTCCCCAATTGGTTCACTAATGTCCTGGCTTTTGTTCTTTGATTTTTCTGGTCCAGGATCAAATTCAGGATCATATATTTCATGTCTCTTTAATCTGTTTTAATCTAAAACAATTTCCAATATTTTTTTTTCTTTCATGGAATAATTATTTTTGAAGAGCCAGGATAGTTGTTTAGCAGAACATCCTTAATTTGGATTTGAGAGTTGTTGCCTCCTGATTTAATTCAGGATAAACATTTTTGGCAGTGATGTGGTTTGGCTTTGTGTTCCCACCCAAATCTCATCTTGAATTCCAATCCCATAATCCCTACATGTCATGGGAGGGACCTAGTGGGAGGTCCCTCCCACCATAATTGGATCAAGGGAGTGGTTTCCCCCATGCTGTTCTCGTGATACTAAGTGAGTTCTCATGAGATTTGATGGTTTTATAAGGGGCTTCCCCCTTCACTTGGCACTCTTCGCTCACCTGCCACCATACAAAGAAGGACATGTTCCCCTTCCACCATGATTATAGTTTTCCTGAGGCCTCTCCAGCCATGCTGAACTGTGAGTCAGTTAAACCTCTTTCTTTTATAAATTACCTAGTCTTAGGTATATCTTTATTAGCAATGTGAAAATGGACTAATACAAGCAGGAACATTACAGGAACATCTTTTGAGCTTATCACAGCAGGAGGTGAGTGATGGTGTGGCCCATTATTGGTGATGTTAGGTTTGGTCATTTGGTGAAAGTGGTACACCAGGTTTATCTTGTATAGTTATCTTTTCCCCCTTTATAATGAATAAGCTGCCTGTGGAGTGCTAGTTTGAGACCACCAAGTGTATATCATGTTCCCCAACAATCTTTCACCCAGTGGTTTTAGGATCACTGATGACTCTTGCCTGGTGACCTCTTCTAACTCAATTATATATTCTATGTTTATTACTTGGCACTCTTCAGTAAAAAGCTTAATTTTTTTCTATAATATAGATTCAAAGATTCTTTTTTAAAAAAATTCATGTGTGAAAGTCCACTCCAGCCATCCTGATTTTGGGATGCTCAAACTGTCTCAAATTTGGCCATCCTTGAAGCTGGTTTCTGCAACCTTTCAACACAGATCCATCAGCTTTGGGACACTCTTGTACTTTCTGGCTCAATAAGATGTTTCAGACTTACTTTGTCCTTCCCTTGCCACAGACCTGGATTTGGCCTTTACTCCAAGGAGCCCTGGTTACTTTCAATGGGAAGTAGTATTTAGAGACCAGATCTGTTCCTAAGAGTGTTCATTGCTCCTGGAGCATCATTGTTCTTAGGCTCTTTGAAAGACAGAACTAGGAAATATATATATATATGACTATACTGATGCCAATACTTTTAATCCAACAGCACAGGGGTTTTCCTTCCTTTCTTCCATTCTGTATGTGCATCTGTCCTCACCTATAGTGAGAACCCTGGCCCCCCAACGATATGCAAGCATGTATATTCATTTGCTTGACCCTGTAAAACACAAACTAGTTTTATAATCACTACATTCAACACTACCCACAACAAATGTACTAAGTTTAGGCTTTCTTTTTATTCTTATAATCTATCCTAGTGTACAGCCAGAGTACTAAGTTCAAGATTCACCTGGATTAATGTTTTATGGTAATATTTTTTTTTTTTAGAAAAAGAGAGAAAAGGAGAAAGAAAGAAACAGCAAAAGAAAGAAAAAAAAGAATGAACGAGAGAAAGAAAGAGGATGAGAAAGAGGGAGAGAGAATGGGATTCTTGTTTTATTGCCCAGGCTAGAATGCAGTCTAAAAATGGGTATTAAAAACCTCTTTTATGCCAATAATTGTGCTTAACAATGGAGACAGGAAGGAA